>CAJQZN010027774.1:0-36718 GCA_907164685.1 Colias eurytheme | reverse complement strand
GTCTCGCTCGCCCGATCGCGAATTTAGAAAGCCTAGCCTATACTATATATTTGAGTCACGAGTCGAACTCAGATATGATTTTGTTTATGCATATTACTCGACAAAACCTAATCTATCTCAGTAAAAAAGTGACTCAAATCGATTAGATTTTGTCGAGATATTTTCATACATTACATACGAATAAAACCTAGTCGAATAGAGTCTTTGTAAATTCGCCACCCGATCAGGCCCGGCATCGCGCTGCAGCGAGTGCGTTGTCGTTGATACGGCATCCTCATAAATTTCCTCTAAATTTTGAGGAAGCGATAGCGGAAGAGGAATTTTTTGTTTTAATTTTTGAGGATGCGATAGCGGTTGAGGAACCCAAAATATTGCGGAACTTCCGCATTATGAGGAAGCGGAAGAGGAATCCTCAACAACCCTAATAGACATTTAGACCCTACCCTATCGTGATTGCCTCTACTTGCCCAACGCTGCCCATTATGCAGAGGGCCATTCAACATCATCGTAAAGAATAATGCGTGCCAAAACATTGCGAAACGATGACGTTGCACATTAAGATTCGGGAAAATAAAGTGAAGGTATAATGTAATTAAAATTCATGTCACATGCAGGTCACTTGGTTAGCGGGGAAAATGTTAGGTTGCCTTTTGAGCACGCTTTCATCAGCTTCACCTGTATGTTTGTGTATAATTGACTCCAGATTCGAATCGACTCGACTCGATTAAATTCAAACTTTGTATTCTTATCCAGGATTGATGACTAAACAATATTTCATGAGTTTAATTTATTTATTAGATACTGTATTTTTTATTTAATGAATAGATGATGCGATGATAATAACGTGGTATTCATGGAATAATTAAATTAATTTTGACGTGATGTTGAGTGTTGACTAACTTTAACTTTAAATACAGTAGGTATATCTAAATAGCAGATAATATTTAACAAAAATTCGATTAACCGGCATTTAAATTGGCAATAACATCATGAAAATATTTTGCAATACCTTATCAACTCAAAGAAATAAGACAGAAAAATAGCCATAAAAGCCTTGTTTGCACCTTTATTCCGATGGCTTTTCTTGATAACTCAATAAACAGTCTGACCTGACTTCACTCGACTATAAAATTGTTTATCTTAGCAAGAAACTGTTTCTATCTACAATAATGGATCTTTCTATACAAATGGCAAAAACTGTTTAAAAGGTAGAGCCTCTAAGTGAATACAGATTCGATTGTTAATAATATTATATTTTATTGGTGTACCTTATAATTAGGGCATTTTCCTTATATTACAATTTAATTATCCGTGGTTGAATTATTTACTTTTTTTACTATTTGGCGTAACTTATAAACACTTAAACCAAAAAAAAATTGTGTGGTTTATCAAATGTTTACTCATAAATTCCTTTTTGTTTAATCTGCTTGTAGAATTAGAATCTTACTAATTTTTAAAAATTACGTTTTATGATTCAAAATTTTAAAGATTATTGTCCAAGATATAGAAATACATTAGAATGTCTATAATAACCTAATCAAACATTATGCAAACACAAAAATAATATCAAAATTAATTCATTATCACTGATAAGAATTAAACACGAAGTTTCATTTGTAATCTCTGATAGGACCAAGGGACCAGTCATTGTGTGATTCCATCTCGTTCTGATATGTGGATTTGGAAAGAGAGGGCATGATGTGGTGATAACGCTAAATTTTATAATGGTAGCACTCTCATTTGAACGTACGGGTTATGAAGAAGTGGGTCATATGAATTGGTCAGGAGTGTTGTGATAGTGAAATTTAAAATTGGAATACAAAAATGGTAATGTACTTCTTTTATCTGTGCTTCTGAAAAATTGAAAATCATGTTAATGTAATTTTGAAAAAAATTAAGTCAATTTTAAGTTGGTTGAAATAGCAAATTTAAAAAGTTCGCAATGTTAATTTATTTTTACAGTTGGTAGAGCCAATAAATCTTTGATATATTTGATTTCTTTTTGATTTATGTTTAATGAAAAATTTAGTCGTAAAAAGTTTTGATTTACACAAATTGAATTATGTAATATAAAATGTTTTTAATGGAGTGATTATTTATCTCATTTATGACTAACTAGAGTTCCGCCCCGGCTTCGCCCGTGGTACATATTTCGCAATAAAAGGTAGCCTATGTCCTATCTCGGGTATCAAAATATCTCCATACCAAATTTCATGCAAATTGATTCAGTAGTTTAGGCGTGATTGAGTAACAGACAGACAGACAGAGTTACTTTCGCATTTATAATATTAGTATGGATTACGAAAAAGATAAAGTTTATAATAATATGATACATATTTTTTACCACATTTTTCGTTCCTATTATAGATAATAGAATAGATTTGTATATTAACCTTTCCCACCATATTATCACCACGTATATATATTATGTATGCTTAGATATTTGAAACTACATAACGTATTTTGATGCAATTTTTTTAATAGATAGTGATTCAAGAGGAAACTTTTAATATTACTTATATTATAATTTATTAGGAGTTAGACAAAGCGGTTGGGAAGCGAGTTTCTAATAAAAATGCTCGATTATGATATGGACATGGTAACTGCAAAATGTCAATTCTGAATATTGAGGAGTAAAATTAGGCCAGGCACATGTCAGCTTGTAAAAGAACAAAACCTCCCCTCTCTGAGTTTTGTTGTTCTTTCTTGGATACTGCGGAGTTTCTTATTTCTTATGATGAATATTTTTGGCTGATGGTTTTATATTCATTTGTGTTAATACAGTTCTTCATTTAACAGTTTAAATGTAATGTATTGTAAAAACTAGCTTACCGCCCGCGGCTTCGCCCGCTTTGTCTAAAACCTAATAAATTATATATACTAAAACCTTCCTCTTCAATCACTCTATCTATTAAAAAAACCGCATCAAAATCCGTTGCGTAGTTTTAAAGATTTAAGCATACAAAGGGACATGGGGACATAGGGACATAGGGATAGAGAAAGCGACTTTGTTTTATACTATGTAGTGATGATGATAATGATAGTTGAAATAGTAAAATAGTAGTAATATCAAAAAGCGAAAAAGATATATTAAGTAGGCAAAGAAAATAAACAGCTCGTATTAGTTCATTTTGATAAGTCTATCTCTTATCATAATTTATAATATTAAATTGATATTTAATTTACATAAAAATCCATTGTGCAGTAGTCACAGATTAAAATTGTATCTTTGCGTGTGCGCATACTATCCCGCTATAAATATAAAAACTCATAATTGTAGGATTCTTTTAATTTTATTATGAACACCTCAACTTTATTAGCTTTTTCTATATCTATCGTAATAACAAGAAGTGTATAAAAGTCACATTTATTCCCCCTTTAAAATTATTTTTCAAGCAGAATGTTTTTTACTTTTTATTCCAAACTGGAAAGTAAAAGAAAATCGAAGAATCGTTGACATTATTTTACACCCTAAATGCAAAACTGATAAGCGTAGGTGTTAATAAAAACCAATATTGCGTGGGAGAAACATCTATTATGGTACAAGTCAATCATAAACTTTTTAACCAAATATACTTTGGCAATATATTAAAAGATGACTTTCATATTGATGACATTCTATATCGGTTCAAAAAGATTAGTTCCAAAATACACGAATTGACAAAGAGTTTTATTTTTGTTAACTTTATTGCTTCAATAGGTCAGGTCATTCAATGCCAATAGCTGGAAAACTATAAATAAATAGTTTTATTTGTTTTTAATTTGTAGTAGATAATATTGTAGAGAAAATAGTAGGTCTAAAGCTAGATTTTAATTAAGTAAAGTGTTCTCTATGAAGTGATTTTTCTCAGACACATTTAGCCCTCTAAGTATGAAACTTTCAACATTTTGTGTTCAATGTTGCCCTATAATGAATAATAGAATGCTAATATGTGTGTATTAAAATGTATTTTGTTATAAATTTAAATAGCATAGCATAATATCTAGAATAATAAAAGTGCAAAATATGTGCAAAGAAACCAGTTAATTATTATTGAATACATTTTCATAAAATTATATTCACAATTTTAAAAGTTATCCAGTCGTTAACTTTGTAAAGAAGAAGAACAAGAACAAGAAAAATTCTATGAAAACCTATTCAAAAATAATTAACTGGTTTCTTTGCACATATTATTCCAATCCTATCACACATAGCGTGTGTGTGACCGAGTGACCGCCTCCTTGGTATAGTGGTTGACGCGTGAGCGTAGAACCGAGGGGTCCTGTTCGATTCCCGGTGGAGACGAAAAAAAAATGTCTCGGTCTGCCAGGGCACAGAAGGTTGATCACCTACTTGTCCCTAAAGAAAACCAATCAGTGAAACAGATGTATAATGCATCTGCCCCTTACCCCACTAGGGGACATGGGACTTTCTGCCAGGGTCGTGGACGATTTCTAAGAGTACCCGCGGCCCCTGGCTAACTGCGCGGCTCGACGGAACACAGTGGGGTTTTAGTCGGTAAGAATCCGACATAACCCTTGGCTCCATCCCCGGGTGCCGTGGGTATCTTTGGAAGATTTCCCCACTATAAAAAAAAGGGGACATGGGACTTCACTTATCATACATACCACGTTCCATCTATAACAAAATCAAATTAAATGATTGCTACCGCACTTAACCTAGAGCTATTATGGTAGTGTATTTATAGGTTTCCTAACTGAATTGACCCTTGTAGGTTACTTCATAAGATTGATTTACTGGTCGTAAAGGATACTGCATTTTCCTGCACTCAATCGATTAGATATTTGACGTTATCAAGAAGTAGGATTTTCAATCTGTTGTAAGCGATAATAAGCGTAACTCTAAACATTAAATATTATGTAGTTTAAACAAAAAACACCATTTATTATAATTTTTCATGAAAACTATACACAGCTTGAATTTAATCTGTCGGTTTTTTGCATCTAAAACGAGTCGTTTACATAGCAACTTCATAAAAAGCGTGTTAAAAATCTCTTGTATAGATATATGTACCAAAAGTTAACCAATCAGTCACTATTTTCGTTCACTTTCTTCTCTTAAATTCTTCGTTTTTCGCATTAAATTCTGTACCATTGATTATTATCAAATAATCCAACGATTCCATAATAACATATCTATTCATTTTTTTCAGCATAATGCACCTAAAATTTAAAAACGAAGAGAATAAGTTTGCAACAAAGACATACACCAAATAACAGTCTGGGAGGTAAAGCCAAACGCAGGTGCCTATATTATTCCCTTTCATAGCGTCAGGAATGAGCAGTCTTGGTAGCAATTGCCGTAATATTACTTCCTATTGCATTTGGTCTTACTATAGTAATGTTCATTCGATTCTCACTGTAATGACTCTGTATGTGTATGATGTTAATTTTAAATCGAAAGTTCGTTCGTTCGTTCGTTTCAGCCGTATCCAACAAAAAAAAACTAAACCGCCTTCAAAAGATTAGACCTGAACTTGTGAACTTTCAAATAAAAAAAATCATAATCGCTTTAACTCCTTTTTTGAAGTCCGTAGATAAAATATTGAAAAGGTCATTTTAAATAGAGAAAACATCGAATTTCTTAACCATTCTTCTTTTTAGAATCGATATTTTGATGAGGTTATTATTAGTAAAAACAACTATTCATAAAAACGTAAAAACTTATTGAGTAAGTACCTATTATTTTGGCTAATAACACTGAAACTATTGAACCAAAGACGTTCATTATAAAAGCATCAGAGTTGACACGAAATTCGATCATCTAACATCAAATCAGTAACCGGTGATGTTGAAATTCGATGACTTTGATATGAACGTAAAAAACCGACGGCTTGTATAAAGTTATGTATACACTGAGCGCCTTATATAAGAATTCGATCATAATATTATACTCAAAAGCTTAATTTTTCTCATTTTCTTCATCTCTTAGAAGATAATTGCCACATCAATTCCAAAGGTATGTGCTAGAAACACATTTTAGTTCCTTTCTTCTAAAGTAGATATTTTATTTAAAATAAAAGATGGAAATTTATAAAAAATAATTAATTTCAAATATGAAAAAAAGTAAAGAAATATAACATTTTACTAATTGGATTAGGTACCGTAGTTATCCTATTCATTAAATACAAACAATATTGCAATTATTGGTAATATCATTATAGCGTAACTAACGTGCGTTGCGGTTTAATAGATCGTGAAAGTTGATTCATAACAACAAAAAAATGTTTAAGCAGCGTATTCATTTTACATCGACTTCTTCCTTGGTCCTGCTTTTGATATCCTGAACTCATCATATGCTGCATCTGCAAAGTAGAAGCAACGCAAATTTTAGTGGACTTCTCTTTGGCACTGTCCATCTAAAATGAAGTTAACCAGCGACCAGTGTACCCTCGTCCTTATCGAATACGTTTCGAGCACGTTGCATTCGCTGCATCTGCAAAGCAGAAACAGAACTGATATTATTCACTCGCCTCCTCTTTCACATTGTCTTACCATAATAAAGTTAACCTGCACCCTACACTGCATTACCTAAATACATTTATAGCACACTGCATATGCTACATCTGCAAAGCAGAAACAGAGCTGATATTCAGTGGTCTCCTCTTTCGCACTGGGGCCGTATTGAACTGGTTGGCAAATGAATATTATACCATAATTATCCATGGCTGGTTATTGCGATCATAATATGAATTTGCCAATCAGTTCCATTCACGTCGTAATCGGTCTAGAAATAAGAGGTCATAATCATAATAAAATAAAGTTAACCACAGAGCCCGGTGTATCTACGCCCTTATCAAATACGTGATGTCTAGATATGAGTGGCTATTTGAAGTATTCCCACATCCCAGGCCATATTAATTAAGGATGAGGCGTAACGTAGATTGGTCTAATCTACTTTATTAACGAAATGAACCTTGTTTTGAAGTGGCCTATTGTGTTTTTGCGGTTCCTATGTTGCAAAAATGCGTATTTTAATTTTAATGACCTAAAATCGAGATTAGTGTTAATGTGTTTTAACGAAGTCATTCCGTCGCTGGGTACATAGCAATATACATAATTGTACACGTACGATATCTAATTCAATTTATCTTTCTACGGTACTAAATAATTTAAAATATTTCATAATTCAATATAGGTTTATATTATCATCTACTACTAGCGGTCCGCCCCGGCTTCGCCCGTGGTACCTACATGTTTACGTTTTTTTTCATATGAACCATCTTCGTACTCCAAGGAATAGATTCCGCAGCGCACGCGATGACAGAATTTTTATTAAGAAATTTTTTACACCTTGGGTTACATTA
Organism: Colias eurytheme; assembly: GCA_907164685.1. Classification (NCBI taxonomy): domain Eukaryota; kingdom Metazoa; phylum Arthropoda; class Insecta; order Lepidoptera; family Pieridae; genus Colias; species Colias eurytheme. The sequence continues at coordinate 29,411 of CAJQZN010027774.1, read as the reverse complement.
TTGCATTTTTAGTAAGGATCTCTAATTTTTTTGAAAATGCAATATAGCCTATGTTGCTCAGTGAAGATGCAGCTTTCTAATAGTGAAAGAATTTTTGAAATCGGTCCAGTAGTTTATGCGTGAAAACCATACATACATACATACATAATCACAAACCTTTCCTCTTTATAATATTAGTATAGATAGTATAGGTATGATCACAAAGTAAACACAAAGCTTATATATATTATGTATTATCTTCGTAGTTAAACACAAATTGTATGTCATTCTTTTATTTCAGTTTTACGAGACAACACACACTATCTTCTTACTTTATATGATTCGCACGTTTCATTTTAGTTAGAAAAATATAAACAGAAACACAATTTTACTTTCTTTCACGGCACGGCCTTTCGCATTCATAAATCCACTTCAATGTACAAACTACAATTAAGTGCGCTATCTCTTTCTCTCGACTGGTGTAGAAAGAGATAGAAGAAACAATTTATGAATGTGTGTCGTAGAAGGGTTGTTTACTAACGTGGGCGAAATAAGGCTGTAATAAATATGGCGATAGTGTAGAAATAGCGGTTTAAAAATAATACATTTTTAGGAACAAGTCTTATCTTAACTATGTAAAAAAGAAAGACTAGTTTAGACTAGTTTTAGACAAAACAAAAACGACAAACATTTGCATATAAAAAACGGAAAAACACAAACCGTTTGACGGATAAAAAAAATAGTTGCAATATTTAAAAAAAAACTTAAAATTCTAGAACATGTTTTTATTTCGCTTGCAAAATTAGGATCAACTCATTGTATAACAGTGTCTGAAATATAATAGTTACCTATATTAATGAGTGGTTAACAGTAAATGGACCATAGTCCACACAATTATTATTCTAATGATGTTTATATCAATTACAATTTCATATTATTATCATGTGCATTACGCAGAAAATTCGCACTATAAAGTTTCTGATGACACAGAAAACCACATCCTTTTAATAATAATTTCATCAAATAGTAATGAAGTATTATCGTCAATTATTTGAGTTTGGTAATATTTGTTTCTCTGAATAAATATTTTATCCCTCTACTTATAAGAGCGAATTCAAAGAATGTACGTAGGTATTGATTTTCTACAAAAATGGCTGATAGAAACCAAATTAGTCATACAGATATTAATTATTATTAGACTATACTTTGGCTACTTTATATCCGAATACCACACTATTTAAGTGACCCAATTTTATTCTTCATAAGTTATAAATACATATAGTGTTCTTCTAAACTTTTGAATCGTATTTAAAAAATCGCTATCGCTTACATACAGACCATAGCCTTAGGGATTCGGTGAAGAGTTAAGTGCTTTTTAGAATTTTACCGCTTTCATTGTATATTATTACAGAATAAAGAGTTGTAAAACTATTTTTCGAATATTTTTACCACATACAGTCAACATAAACACCGAAAAATAAACCAAGCTTTAGAATTTAACGTTAGTAATACAATGTATTAAAAACACCGGCCAAGTGCGAGTCGGACTCGCGCAAGAAGGGTTCCGTACTTTACAAGTAAAATCTGTGAAAATTTGAAGCGTCCTTTGGGTACGGAACCCCAAAAATATTTAAACATGTTCAAATGAAACGTTTTAATATCATCGATGTCAAAGTATTTTATCTTTGGTCATATCGATTTCTTATCAACATACCAAAATAACATTATCACATTAATTTAAAAGTATAGAAAAGGCTGCAGTAATAAACTCTGCTTTTAATGCAATTGTTTTACGTGATATTATTACTACTACAGGGGTAGAATAATTGTATATGATTTAATATTATTCTGTATTTATAGGAGAAATTGGTTGTCCGAAAAAGGTTTTTGACACACGTGTGAACGCCCTCGATTTTATTTATAAGTACATAATTTTTTTTACTCAGAAATTCGAAATACTTAATGAATAAGTTCTATTAACCGAAACAACGTATAAGGAAAAACACTAATTTGACAAAACAATTACTTAATCACATCCGCTTCCCATAATTTACAATAAAAAAAGTACAAACACACTTAATGATAAGAAATGAATCACAGTTAATGCGGGCTTGGTGCTCTGAGTAAGTTATAAAATGTATTTTTTCTATTTCCAGAGTAAACTTTTCCGGTTGAAGTCGAGTGACTTCGAGAATGAAGCCCTGGAGGTTCACAATGAATATCGACGCGAGCACGGCGTATCACCATTAGTTCTTAACAAGGATATCTGCAAAGTCAGTCAGAAATGGGCAGAAGAACTAGCCAAGAGAGACACTATGTCCTACAGCCTCAACCCTGACTTCGGAGAAAGCGTCTATTGTGGCTGGTCCACAGATCCCAACGTTAAAATTAAAGCCCGCGATTGTGTAGAACGATGGTACAATGAGATCAACGATTATTCCTTTGGCAAAGAGCCTGAAGTACTTAACTGTGGTCACTTTACACAAATCGTCTGGAAGAGCACGAAGGAACTCGGAATTGGTAGTGCTAAGAGCAAATCAGGCAAATTGTACGTTGTTGCAAATTATTATCCACCGGGCAATTTTGGTGGACAGTTTGTTAAGAACGTTCTACCTCCAGGCGCTCTTCAATTCAAAAGCACTTCCAGTCTCAGTACGTCTAGTTCTCCACGAGAATCTAATAACAATTTAGCACCACCTTCACCACAAAGATGCAGTAAAAACTTGAGTGATTACGCATCAGAATTAGTCACTAAATTCAAATCAACATCCATCTCAACAGAAAAATTCGAAGATGAATTTCTCAAAGCTCACAACGAATACAGAAGTAAACACAGAGCTCCTCCACTAGAGCTGAACAAGAAACTCTGTAAATACGCTGAGGAATGGGCGAAAACCATCTCAAAGAACGGAAGAGTAGAACATAGAGATCAAAACGAATATGGTGAAAACATATTCTACGCTTGGTCGTCCGATCCCAACTTTACTTTAACCGGTAGGGATCCAGTTGACAAATGGTATAGTGAAATAAAGAACCACGAGTTTGGCAAGGAGCCAGATAATTTGGGTTCAGGCCATTTTTCACAGGTAGTATGGGAAGACACTATGGAAGTAGGTGTAGGCGTAGCTAAAACAAAAGAGGGCCAGGTGTACGTTGTGGCCTACTACGACCCCCCTGGAAATGTTCTTGGCAGTTTTGCAGAAAAAGTACGACCGCCTGCTTATTTTTAGCTTAGACTAGATCCTACCAAAGGTGAACATTCCAAAGAATTGTATCTTTTATTTAAGTTTACTATTTATAATCTATTTTACATGTAGTATGTAATTTTATGTGTTTAAGTTTTAGTTAGTTAGTTTTAGTTTTATGTGTTAAGGAACATATTGAAATTATTTTTGAAAGATTTTTAATACTAAGGTTGTCGATAGCTATTTTTATGATCGCATCCATTAAATAAGCAAGCTGTATAGTTATTCCAATAGTATATATGTACTTTACAAAGATAAACTGTGATTTTAAGTGCATTTCTTTTTATTTATTATTATATTATCAATTTACTTTTGTTCACAATTTTATAATAATCAAAATAAATCATTATTATTACCTAGTATTTATATATGGTCAATATCAAATATCACCTTTAAATTATTTATTCATGGATATTGTATTTAAAAGAAAAGACAAGAAACGTTCCATAAAATATATTTTATACGTATGACTTTTTTTACATTTAAGGCGCGGGTCAAACACAAGCGGCGCGGGCGCGGGCGTGCCATAAGCGCACCTCTTGAATCTGTTTTGCACCACGTCCTTCTTATACATTTTGTATGAAAGAATTTTGGAAAGGCGACGAGGCGGCACGCCACGGTTGCGCCGCGGGCGTACCGCAGGCGTACCGCAGGCGCGCTTCCCCCATCGCATCCAAATAGAGGTCAATTCACGGTCATACACAATCAAAAACAAATCGGGTGGTAGGAGACGGTAGCCTGTCAGTCAAAAATGTGTTCTCTCTGTGTGGAATTATATAGAGCTGCTATTACATACCCTTCTTCGTTTTGTTTTTAAAGGTGAATTGAATTAATCGATGAAATGATTTACACAGGTGATGGCAGTAGGGAAAGTGAAAATGAAGAAGAGCATAATGAAAGTTCCCATGTATTTACAATGTCAGAAATAAAGATAATCCTGATTTTGATTGTGTTTTGTATTTATTTGTAATTGTAATAATATTGTGGAATGATCAGTACTGTAAATACTTTTGAACTGAGATTTTAATGATAAGATTTATATGGTTTAAATGTAAACCTGTGTTTGAAAACCATATTTTATCTATACTAATATTATAAAGAGGAAAGGTTTGTATGTATGTATGTATGTATGTATGTATGGTTTTCACGCATAAACTAGGTACTGGACCGATTTTGATGAAATTTGGCACAGATAATCTTTAGACCCTGAGAAAGAACATAGGCTACCTTTTATTGCGAAATATGTACCACGGGCGAAGCCGGGGCGGACCGCTAGTACAATATAAATTTTGTGTTATTTTAACCTTCTTTTCTTCCATCATTACACCAGTACTACTTTAAAATTACTTTAAAAGTACTATAAAAATTTCCAAGTAAATTCCAACATTTCCAACAAAGATATATTTGCAATCGTGGGGTTATCCTCGCTATTTACTTACAAGGAATTATCAAAACAAAATCGTTACTTTCAAATTAACGTTACTTTCAAATCTCTTTTAGCACAAAAAACATAATTTTACTAAATTATGCATGAAGAAAATGCATTTAACCACTCTATATAAATATCATTTTCGGACGCCAACAGCGCGCCCGATGCGCGCCGGCAGCGCGCCGCGCCGCTTGTATATGTCCCGCGCCTTAGATATCAGACAAGTAGACGTTAAACTCGTGTTCGAAATACCGACTTTCGACCTATCCCATTTCACGGTTTGCGTTTTAAATTTAAATGCAGCACCGTGCTTTTAAAATTTATAAGACATGTGATGTAGTAAAATATAACTTATGTACTTCATTATAGAGGCTATAATTGTATATTCAGTTGATTGTATGGTCACCAAACTTGTGGTTATGATTGCTCCATGTTAGTTACCTTTAGATTGTATAATTTCAGAGTATTGTGTACAAAGCAAAGTAAACGTTAAGGTTTAGTATTAAGACATATAATAGATTGAAGTGTTTGTAATATCGAAGATATATTTGGAGCTGTGTATTTAATAGATGAGGAAAGTTATTGCAATCAATGCCCTGGAGTTATGAAAGCAGTTTAATGTTATTGAAAACCGATAAATTGTAAACTAATAAAATGGATTGGGGTGTTATTTGTTATTTATTTATTACAGTAAGTTATTTTTCACTATAATTATAATGTTTAAATTATTTCACTGTTCATTTTATTTAAAATAGCGCCTTTGTATTTTGTTTCTATCCATACCTAAACATAATAAATATGCCTTCCAAAAAGAAAATTTATTCCAAAAAAGCAGTAAGAGAGAGATATTTTTCAAAAATTTGCTAGAGGCTACCATAAACATTGACAAGTCATCAGTAAAATTGTGCATAAAACGAAGTAGCTAGTACAAAAACTACGTAATTCTTAAAGACAATACAAAGAAAAGCATTTCTCATCTGAGAGGTTGCTCCATTGAATCTGCATTAAGCGCTTAGAAACAATACGGAATCTTTGAATGCGATAAAATCTTCGTTGCAGTATTGAGTACCTATCTTACTGAATATTATTGACTAGTAGTTACATATTTTTATGAATTGTCTTGAAATTAAAAGTGTTATATGTTTAGTTTTTGATTTACTTAGACATTTGCTCTCAGTACTGTCAAATTATGGTTTTCAGTATAATAATCATAAAACAATTTTGAAGTAATTAATTTAATAGCAAATTGTGTAGGTAGCAAATTAAATATTTTTGGACATTTACCCCTTCGTTATAATATACTCGTGTCTGAAATTTATACAATACTAGCGGTTCGCCCCGGCTTCGCCCGTGGTACATATGAAAAATAGATGTTGGCCGATTCTCAGACTTACCCGATACGCACAGAAAATTTCATGAGAATCGGTCCACCCGTTTCGGAGGAGTATGCAGACTAACATTGTGACACGAGAATTTTATATATAAGATTTCCGATAGAGTATATTATTATATATACGTTTGATTAAGTATTCCGCAAATCATTTTAAAAGTAATTAATTAATTGACATCACTACATTATAATAATGATATTTTAATTAATTGCAATCTGTTGATATTGCTCACTCTCTATATGAATTAAATTATTAACAACTAGCTGTGCCGCGCGGTTTCACCCGCGGATGAACCTGCGTGCAAAATCAACTATTTCTTATAGCTCATGTGTTATTTTGATATACACATTCCTGTAAAGTTTCATACAAATTCGTTGCATAATTTCTACCTGACAGAGTAACAAACATACATCCATCCACACTTAGAGATAGAAACCTCGTTTGTATTATAAGTATAATCTTTAAAAATAAAGCCGTTTTTTATCATTAAAAACGCAGGAAATATTTGACTTTCCTTCATAAATTACAAATTTGTATTTTGAATGAAAAGCAAAAATGACCTTTTCAATTAACTGTTTTGAAAAGTTGCGTCTTCATTTATAATTTAGCATATTTAATTACAAAGAAATTCTAATTCGAGTTTAATAATTTTGGGCTTTCTTTGAATCAACTTCACTTTGCATTTTATGTTTCCTAAATTACTTAGTATTTAATGAGGAAGAACAAATTACAGATGATAGAAAATATTATCCTTAAATATAATAATACTAGCGGTCCGCCCCGGCTTCGCCCGTGGTACATATTTACGTTTTGTCTACATAACAACCATCCTCGTACTTCAAGGAATAATATAATAAAAAAAAAGAATTATCGAAATCGGTTCAGCCGTTCACACGTGATGCCGTAACAACGCGAAACGGGTTTCATTTTTATACATATAGATAATCACTTTTACAGAATTCTTTCTCTTTTTTTTTCTAAACTAAACAAGGTATTAAATATACTAACTTTACTTCGGCTCAATATTTTCATATGTCACAAAAAGGTTTTATTTACTCTAAGTAAATGTAGTACTTACGATATACAATTGTTCAGTAATTCATCACACCATAAAAGGTCCATATATCACTAGAGAAAGTCCCCTATATAATAAAATGACTATATAGCGTTAATTCGGACATTCCTATCTCTCGTATGCTGAGAAATTCCACACAGAAACATTCCAAAACACGATGTATATTATTTAATACTAGTTGAGTCGAACGGTTTAATCCGCGTAATTGAGTTTTTCCTTTTAATGCTTATGTTTCTATTGAAATATCAGTACTTATTAAAAGTAGTTTAAGTAACTCCTTATAACATCAGTTATCTGTCTTTGAAAGTCCCGTCAAAATCGGTTGGGCCGTTCCTAAGATTAACTGGAACAAACACATAGACAGTAAAAAATTGTAAAAAATTATATTTTGGTAAGTATGCACCGCACCGTGTATAGATCCGCAAAAAATCGGTTATATAATATTACAAACCGTCACACCAATTTTATTATTGGTATAGATAAGACTAGAACTCACCCTTAGAAACGCGCATTTTGACCCGGATCAAAACAATAATTAAAAGAAAATCAAAATGCTCTGAAACGTATTAATTTAAATCTTTATTTTAGAATATGGTTGTGTTATATGGAAGAAATATTGTCAAATCAGTGGATTTACGCAATCTCTTGGATTTTGTGAAGGTAAGTACAATTTTTTTAAGACTGTAAATTGTACCGGAACAGTTTTACAAGAATTTAATAAATTGTCTACGTGTAACGTCTATTATCTGGTACATTCTAGGGAAGCGCGCTCCATCTTAAGCCACATCTCAGCTCACCATCAGGCGAGATTGTGGCCAAGCGCTCCCCTATTGTACAATAAAAAATAAAAAAATATTAAGAGTAAAGATCACGTTAAATATTTATATATATGTGTATGTTTGTGCAATCTAATTCACCTGACTGAAACATGTTTAGGTAAGCGATATTAGTCTTGTTTAAGCCCGAAGGCACTTTCCTGAATTTCAAAGTGATTCAAGTTTAACTCGACATATTTTGTCGAATAGTTTCCAAGTTTTCACTAAGCAAATGTAAATGGTTTAAACATACCTTTGATACGTTACGTATGAAACTAAGTCGAAAGAAAATTGCTTCCATTTGAGTATGTTTTACTATGAGATATACATTTTCAGGGAATGAAAGTTTATATCCGGTGGAGGGAAATTTGATTTATATATTTTATTTTTGAATATTATTATATGTACATGTATTTTCAGTACATAAAGGTTTAAAATATTACTGCAGATAGCATTTGAAACATAAAAACATTACCAGTAGAATGAAAACGATTGGCAAGGTCGAAATTTCAGATTTTTGTTGTATTATTTCCTATTTTTATACTTTTGTTCCAATATAAATATAATACAACAGCTCTATCTCCCATCCCCTAGTAAGGTATGGAAATCCTGTGTCCCCTACGATTAACCACTGTACTATGGGGTCTATAAAGTAGAGAACTATAATATAAATTTTGTTCAAAAGTCTACGATCAGATGGCGATAATACCATTACTTAAGCGTGCTAAACTACAATCCGTACCATACCAACCATATCGGACTGTTCCCACTGATAATTGATAAGCCATGTTCACCCTAACTTGGACCAAACTTTCCGTAACTATAGCACACGGACACGCATAGTAAAAAGAGAGAAGTAGGCCAACTCCCAGCGTTTAGGAGCGCACGGTACCTAAACTCGCGAGGCGCAGGGTTGTCACTTGTCATATTGATATTTTAAATAATTGTATAAACAAACACCAACCGCTCACAGCACACACGAAACAGCTACCAGAGGGCAGAGTGGTAACCGAACGGCGTTATATGCGTGTACATACGTACATGAACGGAGGGCGTGACCAAGCGCTCCGCGTACATACAAACTTTTAGGCTTTATTCGAAGATAACATACTTCTCTCTTTATACTATGGTACACGCTAACCATCAAGTTAGAGGACTGAGTCATAAAGCGAATATTCGTGTACATTGAGCAAATCCTTTTGTCTCGCGAGTTTCTGATAGTGTACAGTTGCGGACATATAAATGGGCTTATGTAATTGGCGAATAGGTGTTATAGTTAGTTTTGTAGAGGATTTTACTTGCACGTGGTAATTCAGTTTGGTGTTTACTATATTCTATTTATATATAGTTTTTTTTGCAGCAATAATATATGATTGTTCGATGTCACAAATTATTAATGTTATGTTAAAAAAATAGCTAAATTAGGTCCTTATGAGATGGAGTAATTAAATTATGAAATTATGAGAGCTTGTTTCAAAAATATAAACAAATAAAACTACATAAATCGTTTCGCAACATATTTAATAATGTTACCTTTACCTGGGTACATAATTGATATTATATTACTCAGTCATATTTTTTTATTAAATGTTACTTTTTATATGCTCTGAGGTGTACATTATAATAAACTTGTGTATTTATAAAGGCCAAAGTTCCGAATGGCGACTGACGCTTCCTTTGTTTCATTATCTTCTCTGACTTGAGGATTCATAAGTTATCTCAACGTTCCGATAACTTCAAACTTATTAAGCAAACTAAAATTGACCAATTTCGTTAATTGGGATATTAAAATAACTAGCTAAGGTTTTAAGGGTACGCGCAGATAGAGAGCGTTCTGCGTTCCGCGTTCTGCGTTCTGCGTTCCGCGTTCTTTGTAATGTGAAGGATCTATAGCGCCGGCGCACACAGAACGCAGTTAGACCGCGGCGGTCATTCGGAACGCTTGCGTTCTCGCGTTCTCTGTACAGAATTACAAAGAACTCGCGTTCTCGCTATGGCTGGTCCGTCTTCTCCAATTGGTATCTTCTTTTTCTATTTCAGATTTTACATAGTCATGTAACTCATTGAAGCTATTTATTGACATTCGAAAATAAATATAAAATCTCTCTTCATCTTGAAGCAGCTCAGGGATAAGAATACTAAATTCTCCCATATCATCTCGTTTCGTGTTGATAGGGTGTACCCAACATTTTCTACTTTTTTTTGACTCCTCTAGACTCCACAAAAGCAAGGCTTCATCTTCGGAAGATGAACTTTCGAGAGACATGTTTCACGTTCGGAGAGTCACGAAATAGAACGCAAATGTCTTGAACGGCTCCTGTGTGCGCTAGAACGCAGAACGCAGAACTGACGAACGCAGAACGCAGAACGCGGAACGCAGAACGCTGTATGTCTGCGCGTAGCCTAAATTGGGTACTTACTTTACATTTATATTGTACCTACCACACAAGTGTAGTGAAGCAGCGCGCTGAACCTATTAACATCGAAGATTCCAGAATTCCCTTCCATCTTTATTTTAAGATCTATCAAACAATTAAATCATTAATTTACTTACGCACATTACACATACACATACATTATTTCACCAAAACAATAATTATAATTCCACGAAACTTCACATTTAATTTGAAAACTGATATTTACAGAGAAGATCCATATTTTCTGATGACGAAATACTGGGAGTTCCAAGATACCCTGAACATTTACCCAGAGCTGAAAAAATCCTACCAGGCCACACGTTACTCAAGCCAGCGTTTGGCATGCTCAAATCTGCTGTCAAGTTTCCTCATAGAGATATCAGTCAAAGCGTGTACGGGAATATAGAAAATATTGGAATATCGTAAGCATAAATAAACAATTATCAAATCCTAGTGTATGAAAGTTTGGATGTATGATTTAAGGTGTTTTTATTTTAATACTACCTATTCGATCTCCGCTCTGCAGCTACTATCTCATTTGAGTCAATACATTAATTGTTTTAAAGTTGCACGCCTATGTTATAATTTTTAACTCCATATTACTTATTACTTTTTCAGTTACGGGAAAAATAATGAACGAGTGAGATACACAGACTTTAGAAAAAACAACAACCTGGCGGTATGTATACCTCACTCCAAAACAATAATTATTTCTATCTTTTCGATTCGTTGAATCTGATGTAAACCAACCAGAAATTTTAATCCTTTCTAAGATATTTATTCCACCGATAAATAATATAAAAATAATGATATAAAAATAATAATGTAAACTTTCAAAAGACATTTTTAAGATATTTTACAAATTAGTTAACCAAGTATTGAAATATCAGCCCAAAATAAATCGTATTCAACATACGGGTATCTTATTAAGACAAGTCTTTCAGTCGATCAAAAGACCTTCAATAAGCGGTCACTGGTCGCGTCCCAGATTCCTTATTATGTAATATAGGATACAATCTCAAGTATTGGAGATTGCGTTTTATCGACCTCAATAATATATTTCTATAATAAAAATAATTTAAATGTTTGTCAGTGTTTTTAAAATAACCACGGTTTCTGGTTCTTATTGTTAATTATTTTAATATATTTATAAAGGAAAAACACTCTTAGATATTTTTTGCATGTCTTATGTCGTTCATTGATAATTGTATTTAATGCTAAGCTCTAAGTCACAAAAATTAACAATTTTATTCGAGAAATCCATAGGTTTTGAAACTTCAAGCTTTTGTTGAGACTAGTAGGTATAATATGTAGGTATACCAACTATAAACACAAAATGAAAAATCATTTATTACAATAATTATATAAATAAGTAAAATTATTATAATTCATTAATTATTTGCTTTCAATTGCACGGCTGTAACTGATAAAATAATTGTAAAATAATTAACATTCGTATTCCATTAGGCAACGATAATTGGAGCTATTGAAAATATACAAATAAAGAACAACGCGTGAGTTATATTTTTGTTCATAAAATGGTTACCTAAGTTATATTGGGAGAATAATTATCTCATTTCACTTTACTTGCAGAAAGACTCCTGTAGTAAGTAACTATAATTAATTATATTAGATGTTATCTAAAACTAGCTGTGCCCCGCGGTTTTACCCGCATTGCTGCACTCTTCTTGGTTTTAGCGTGATGTTTTAGCCTTCCTCGATAAATGGGCTATCTAACACCGAAATAATTTTTCATATCGGACCAGCAGTTCCTGAGATTAGCACGTTCAAACAAACAAACAAACTCTTCAGCTTTATAATATTATAGTATAGATATAAAAATGAATCGCAAAATGTGTTGGTGGCATAACTCGAGAACGGCTGACCAATTTCATTAATTCTTTTTTTATAATATTCCTTGAAGTACGAGGATGGTTCATACCACGGGCGAAGCTGGGGTGGACGGACTGGGTGGGTGATAATATAGAATTAAAAGTCATTTGCTGGGAAGTGGCTTCTTCTAAAAAACAATAACAATTTTTAACTGACAGCAAACTAAAATAAAAAGTAAAATATAAAATAATAAATGATCATAAATATTATCATTTTCTTAAAATAAACAATGTTTTGTCATGTATAGGAGCGCCTATCTATTATTATTTATTACTATGATAAATTACCTATATATTATTATATACCTACTTAGAAAAATCATGTTTCTTTAAACTGTGAATTATTTACACACCGTGTTTTTAAGTCTATGTTAAGCTATGTATAAATCTTAAATTATAACTATACACGACGATATTAATATTCATACAATTTTTAAGGTTGTTATAGAAATAGATCCGTCAAGCGCAATCAAAAATACGTAAGTACAACAACTATCTACCTTTTTCTGGCAAATCACACCATACTAATTTATAATGATTTATAGGCAGCCAGATATTGACACAAACGTAAGTATTAGAATGTAAAAAAAAACCTTCGAGCCATTTTTAGTTAAAAATATCCCTACCTAGTTAGGAAGTAGAGTAAGAAAAAAAAGTTTTGTTTTACATATTGTGATTTTCCATTAAGAAAGAAAGAAACATTAAAACATTAAACAAAACATTAAAACATTTCTTATAGATTATTTATTATTATTGTTAAAGTCGCTTTTTAATTATAGATCCTGGAGTATGAAAATAATGCAAGTGAAATTATAGATAAGTAAGTTGTTATCAACAATATAAGTGCTACTCATGTATTACAAATAATTTTAACGATGAATTCTCATTTCAAATTTAAAGACGTTTAAAAATGTTGCAAGCTCTAATGCAGAACATATTGATATTTTATCTTGATTATGTTCTATTTCACATCATCGTGTAGATCTATTATTAAAATTGATTCATAATTTTAATTTTGTTGTTTTTTTTAAATGTTATTATCGGAAAAATAATTTGTCTGAAATATTAGTCAGCGTAGATTACAAAATAATGATTGTTCAATGATTATAAACAATGTAATCTTTATTACCCATATTTTTTCAGTGTTGATTCATTGCCTTCTAATGAAAATGTGAGTAACTCAACATCAAGAACCAAATAACAAAACGAAGTCATTATAACGTCTTCAATTAATATTCTATAGATATACTATGTACATTCTGTTAATGTTACATCCTATCCTACTAATATTATTAAAATGCGAAAGTCGAATGTTTGTGAGGATGGATAAATGTGTATGTTTGTTTGTTACTCTTTCATACAAATATTACTGAACCGATTACAATGAAATTTAGCACACATATAGAGGGTAACTTGGATAACCACATAATATGATAGGTTTTATCACGGAAATCTCACGGGAACGGAAACTATGCGGGTAATGCTTTGAAAACGCGGGCGAAGCCGCGGGCGGAAAGGTAGTATACCATTTTTTTTTTATCTTAACACTATAAGAGATAAACATCTTAGTAATAAAGTTTGTGAATTAAAAAGAAGAAAGGGTTTCGGATCATGTAATAGACGAATACAGATTAGAGTTCTAACAGACGAACGGCAAGTTGCCGCCGACACTTCGACGACTGCCGTAGACAGGTGGCGACGGCTGAAGCAGCCTCTGCCGTTCACAACTTGCCGTTCGTCTGTTAGAATGCTTAATCTTGCAGTCCTAAATGACTAGCAGTTACTTTATGGATGAAAACAGCAATTTAATAAGTAAACAAAAGAATGTAATAGGTACATAGAAACTGCACCTTCGCTTTTCGTCTAATTAAGGTCGAAACACGCCTCCTTTTAAGTACAAAATATTTTAAGATGTTAAAAAACATCATAAATATTCAAGATTCGTTCCGATCGTTACGGACATTGTATAACGAATATTAAAATTAATTAAACTATTTCGCCTAGTTATTCTACTAAATTAGTATTAGTATTTATTTCTTCTTAACCCGGCGTCATTGAGGTTGGGTCAAAATGACCCGGCTTGTTTATAATTTACAATATCTTTGTAATTACGTGCACGATTGTGCTGTTCTTTGTAGTAGCTGGAGCTAACAATGTGCATTTAAAGTTTTGGAAGTGAAATCCTTTCGAAGTCGAGTGTACTGGGAGCTACACGCGTGTATTTTCGAAAAAGGTAAATATGACCCATCCTCACAATAATTGATGTAACAATTTCGCGCCATGGCTAAGTTATCGATTATTACTGTTGTGTATGATTTCTTGGTGTCTGCAAACATTTTTTTTGCTTGTTTATGTGAATTTAATGTTTTTGTTTGTCCAACAGGTACTTATTATAAAATAGGTACTATAAACGAATAGAATAGAAAATATCACGTATCATGGCGGGTTTAGACTCTTGTCTGACTCAGACTTACCTTATTATGGTGATGAAGTTGAAGAAGAGGATCATGTTAGAGTGCGGAGTATGTTTCAAGCGGAGAAAAGCGAAAACCCGAATTCAATACCTTTTAAAATAAAGCTAAATATAGGGTGGACGTCGCTGATGAACTTTGCGCCTCATATGATGTGAGTCGTAACTCCAAAAGGTGGCCCCTGACAATTTTTATGCCATGTTGGACACACAGGAATTAATGCGTTTATAATACGTCGCATAAATAAAAACAAACCAAGCGATAATAGACGTAATTTTTTGATAAACCTAGGTCTGATCTGGTCTTAGAACATTTGAAAATTCACCGGGAATTGAATCGATAGCAAGGACAAATGGGCAAAAGAATCAGAGAATTTATTGGTGGATCATCAGAGGAGGCACCTGCAATTCCCGCAAAAGATGATAAGAGTCTCCGGAAAAAAAAAATAGTAAAACAAAACATTTTGGTCAAGCTTTCCCTAAATTTATTTGTCCTGAACGCATCGTGTCTTTTTGTATTGATTTCATTTACAACGAAGATTCTAATTAGCTTTGGTAAAGTTTTTTTCTAATATATTAGACTTATGTTTATAAAAATGCTATTTGTAACCAAAATTACTGGTTAATAGCGTAATAATGACTTGAAAACGTAAGATGTCTATATTTTGTTCCTATTTTTATGAGTTTATGTCAAAGTTGATTAAAGTGAATAAAACGTTGGTTAATTATTATTTTTATTTTATATTATCAAAACCAGATTACCTTTATCCTATAATAATAACACAGAATACTAATTTTCTTCAAAAGTTTAGAAATATCAACTATAAAATATATGGGTAATTTTGACCCACCTCAACGTTCGCGTATCTGTTTTCTACCACAATGACGCCGGGTTAAGAGAGCTTTCATGAAATAATTAAACTATACAAATTGTAATTAATTATAGGTAATTGGGAGTTTGATCGAAATTCTAGTGAATTTCGATCTAATGAATGAACTAGCTGTGCCGCGCGGTTTCACCCGCATTGCTCCGCTCCTGTTGGTCTTAGCGTTATGATGTATAGCCTATAGCCATCCTCAATAAATGGACTATCTAACACCGAAAGAATTTTTCAAATCGGACCAGTAGTTCCTGAGATTAGCGCGTTCAAACAAACAAACTCTTCAGCTTTATAATATTAGTATAGATAAAATAATAATGCCGCGGTTGGTAACCAACCGCATAATATATTTAGTTGTAATCATGTCTGGGCTTGACAATGCAGAAATTCCTGTATTTCTGAATGCAGAGCTGTATTTATGGAGAGATTTGTGGGAACATTTTTTGTGAAAATAAAATAGGAAAATTAAGCTAACAAAAAAATGTTCGTAGAGTGGTAGATAGAGCATCTTCTTTTGAAGTTGTTTTTTTAATAGTAGTAATAGAGATGGTACCTATAAGTGATTTTTTTCCATACGGCATTCATGGGAATCTATAATCTATACTAATATTATAAAGAGGAAAAGTTTGTATGTATGTATGTATGGTTTTCACACATAAACTACTGGACCGATTTTGATGAAATTTGGCACTGATAATCTTTAGACCCTGAGAAAGAACATAGGCTACCTTTTATTGCGAAATAGGTATGTACCACGGGCGAAGCCGGGGCGGACCGCTAGTAATATTATAAAGCTGAAGACTTTGTTTGTTTGAACACGCTAATCTCAGGAACTAGGTACTGGACCAGAACAATGCGGGCAAATGCAAAAACCGCGGGGCACAACTAGTTACTTATAAAAATTTACTATCACGAATGCAAACAACATAATAATAACTTGGTAAAAAGGACAAGCAACAGAACCGACTAGCTTAACAATTTTTTAAGGTAAATCTACGAAGAACCAGAAAAATAAAGTCAGCATACAGGATCCGTCATTCCAGTGAATCGACGTCTTCCTCTGAAACGTCTCCATCATCAGCGAGCTCGGATTATGAGAAGAACCCTGGAAACCCGTATACCCTGCACAAGGATAAATATAAACAAAACTGGATGTGGAACCATAAGGTCATTGTATAAGATATATAATACATAGATTTTAGACAAATACACATATGTGAATACTATTAATGTACATTATTCAATTTGGAAAAATAAGTACACTACTGTTAGTATAGTGAAAAGTATAAAGTTTTTTGTTCTTAGTAATTAAATTGTAATTTCAAAAAATGGCGTCATTACAGTCTGACTCGTTAGCATTACATTCAATTACGAAATTTAATATTGAATTACCAATTTTAGATGGACGGTGACCACATGAACGTCAACCCTTACGCGCCAATTTTCAGCAATTATGGACCATCCGGCACTGCGTTGTTCTTTGGAAGAAAATGGTGGTATTTTAATCAGGTATTTATTTTTATAAATATTTAAGAAAACATAAGGATTATGCACTCATTAATTTACAAATGTACCAAGACCGTGTGTTAGTGCTCATTGTTAAGAATTTGAGCTCTAAAATAGTGCTTTCTGTAAAGGCCGCCATCTTGAATTTAGTGTGACGTGACATAATTATTATATAACCAGCCAGCATATTATAGTTATATTCATTTTTTGATGCATATATACATTATACAATAGAGCAGTGTCATGAAATAATTTTCTATTCAAATATACCCACATGTTATTATACATATAAAATTTTAAGCTATTGCATAGCTTCTATCGCGGGCCTTGAGCGCAGGGACCGATACGAGAAATTCCGTAACGAAAAAACCTCACGCTCCCCACTCCGACGGGCTCGGAGGTGTGGCTTGAAGGCATGCTATGCAATAGCTTTACCACGACAGTCCCCGAGTGCCACACGACTTTTTTATTACTTAATACGAACTTGGTAGGTAATTGACCAAATAAAATTGTTATGTTTCAGGATGACTTCAAGCCGTTAGAATAAAACCAAGAATCAAAATCAAGTAATCTAAAAATAAAACAGCAGTTCATCAACCGTATACGTTTTATTTATTTCTGGGGAAGTTTCAACGAAAAAACACGTATAAAAATTAATGAACGCACCGTGACATTTTGGAAAACTTTTCCTGAACAGTGTCAAGCAATTTTCTTGTACGAAGGGATTTTTGTTTACGTCATTCAATTATATACCTAGTTCTTTTATAAACATGATGATAATGAATTTTCTTTTCCTTTTTATATATACGTTCTTAATTTAGACATCCGATTATGAATGAATGACTGAAAAATTACTTATTACATACTAAATACAGTATTACAAAACAAGAGCGATGCTGGTATAGAGAACTTATCTCTATAAGCGATTTCTGCCAGACAACCCTGAAAAGAAAGAAGAATTTATTTTATAGATGTAGGTAGTTTATTATAATATGATAATTTCTGATGAATGATATTCCATTCATCAGTAAATATTTATTAATTCGTAAAATTAAAAATGTCTAAAATTAAATTAATTTAGATAATATATTTTATAAACAGAATCGGACAGAGAAATCAGTTTCTTTATTGTAAAAAGAAGTTTTTATCGTATCGCGTACAATACACGCCTTTCTATTCGTATTGGTGCATTAAGCATCTAATAAGGAACGTCACACACTCAACTATAAAAACATTTTTTGTTACATAAGATAACTTGATGGCGACAGGAAATCTCATTTATATGTATAATTGTTAATTTTTCGTCGTTCCTACACGCAGTTATTTTTCATTGATAGAAATACCTAATATTTTTTTAGCACCTACCTATAAAAGTTGTGTTATGTTTAATTAAATTACTTACTTACTTTTTTTATTCATCAAATACTGTTTTTAACGTTAGTGATTACTAATATAAAAACGGTATTTGATGAAATTACATATTTATATCATACTGGAACGAATATAAAGCCTATTAGTAAAAATCACAATAAAAGTTTAATTATATCTAAAGATATAGATGATGCTCATGTCTAACAAAAGAGTTATAATATATCATTATTTCGTTTACCATTATATAACTGTTGACATTAATTTAATTTATAAATAAATGCATCAAAATAAATTATTATCTCAGTGTAAGCTTACCTTTACAACAATTTCCTATTCTCAATTCCTCCAGTATTTTCTGTGCACTACAAATGTTTTGAAACGAATCTTTTCTAGTATTTCTTCGCCTCTGGGTAATTGAAGAGCAGGTTCAATTAATATACGGGTTTATTTTTCAATTGGAAATTACTATTTATTTAATTATTTTTCGTATTTTTGAACTAACTACCTACCTATATTGTTTTATTATGTACTCTGACATTACATAATTTAGATTTTAAATTCATCGAGAGCAAATCCTAATTCCAAAAATCTACTATTTTTGCAAAAAAAATCAACATAACGTCATGCCCCTTTTCATATTGCCTATCCAAAGTTCTTAATTAGATTTGGATCGAATGAGACAATCAAACAGATTTAATTTACTTCAAGATGAGTCTTCACTCTATACTCTTTAGTAAGGATCTTAATAAGATGACTAATCCAAACGTAAATAAACCCTTATTCCCATATCACACACTCCTTGCGGAATTTCCCGCACACTGCAATTCATTGCTCTTGACAGTAATTGATAAGAATAAAATCGAAGCATAAAGGTATCCGGTATCAGCGTTCTGACCATCATTTTTCTTCCGCCATCCTGACCCGAAATTTTGTGGGTCATTTGTAACAGGATGGCAGTTCTACAGGGGTCTTAGTACGCAATGACAAAAAGAAAAATGATGGTCAGAACGCTGAAACCGGATACATTAAGATACTGTAACATAAAATATTACAGTATCTTCAGATAAAATATTATAGTATCTTCACCGTGTGTGACGCGCTTTAAAGCAGATGCCTCGCTATAACGCCAAGATGTAGAGCCATTTCAGACTAGCGAATTTTTTGCGCGTCATTTCACTATGTACGCGCTTACATTTCACGCTTTAAAAACGGGACTCTCATAATCGGGCATATTTCGACTTGTTCGCTCGGACCAGCGGTCATGTCAGTATCAACATGTCTATGGTATCAACATTGATTATACGAGCATAGCTCAAGCGGCAACGCTCAAACGAGTTGAACGTGTGACATAAAAGGCGCGCGAATAAAACGCTTGTCTGAATCCACTACTACGCGCTAATAGTCTTGCACACTATTTGACGGTATATTACCGTCACCGTCACGGCATCATAGCGCGGCGTCAGTTTAGCCACAGTTTAGCGCACTACCGCGCGCTATGTACGCTTTCTGTCTGCCAAAGCTATAAGATGAAGCAAAAAATGTGATAGATCGACGGTACTTGGTACGGACGTCTGCGAAACAAGATGTTCGCTAAATTTGCTCCGATATGTTGCTAATGTTATGACAGGAATATGTGGTAGGTATATTGTTATGAAGATTTTATGCTTAGCGTAGTAGGTAGGTAAGTTCAAATAATATACGGGTTTAATCAACAATAAGAAAACGGATAAAGACTAGGTAATTTTTTTGTTTACAGAAACTTTATAATCGCAATCCAAAGTGCTCTTTAACATACTTAATTCTCAATTGCAATTTGATATGAAAAGTAATTAAATTAAAATATCGATATTCGATTGAGAAATACGTATCTATTCTGTTTTCTATATTTCTTTATTTATACTTAGGAAAATAATTATTGTAGGTATTTGATATATTCTGTATAGATTCGTTTAAATGTATGATGATATAATATGATGTTCGTTTCAATATTTTATTTAGATAAACAGAAGTTTTAACAACAACAAACAAAACAAACTCCCAATCCCAAAGCATTAACCGACCCAAAAATATTTACTTTACACCTTTCGATTCCATTTAGCCACTCCCCGATACATTTTACTTCCTGTCTTAAATGCATGGCTTTTAATTAAGGTATTATTATCGACAAAGGAGAAGAAAAAAGGGTAAATATGTTTATTCTTTATTATACACTAGCTTTCCGCCCGTGGCTTCGCCCGCGTTTTCAAAGAAAAACCCGAATAGTTCCCGTTACCGTGGGATTTCTGGTATAAAACCTATTCTATGTGTTAATCCAAGTTACTCTCTATATGTGTGCTAAATTTCATGGTAATCGATTCAGTAGTATTTGCGTGAAAGAGTAACAAACATACACAATTTATACATCCATCCTTAGAAACTTTCTCATTTATAATATTAGTAGGATTTGCCAACAAGGACGATTTTGAACCAAAACTATAAACAAAATTAAAAAATTCAATTACTAGATGACCCAGCAAACATTGTATTTTTATCCATATAGATTTATTTGATGGAAAAGTTCTGTGTTTTTATTAATAAAAATATCTGTACAGTTTTAATATCTCGAATGTATTTTTATTTTGACTGAAAAAACTGAGCTTTGAGTCAAACGACTGTGGTTCGGAAACCAATTAATCTATACGAACCTAGACGTGGTCATGACAGTTCAAAATAAAAGTAAAAAGAATAATCTTTTTGTTTCCAAGAGTATCGATACGATAGAGTTATTTTAAAACCATATCTCAAAGGATAGTGCCTAATCAATGCTTTATAGTAATAGCTATACTAATATTATTAATGACTATTGACTGAATTGATTGAAACCGCTTTACCAACTTAGATGTAATTTCGAATGAAAACATTTCAGAAACTAGAGTTTAAATATTGTAAAATTTTCTTTCAAAATTTAACTACTAAAGCCATGAAATAGGGGACGAAGTGTTATGCCCCAAGATGTTGATGATAATTACTATGTATATCCACAGGTAAAACTGCAGGGCACAACTAGCTATACAATAAAGTTACAGGTGATCACTGAACCGAGAAATTAATTCGGAAAGTCGTAGAAATTAATTTGCGCAAACCCGATTTTACGCGCTTCCAAACTTTTTAATCATAACCAATCAAATTTTAATAAGAAAACTTTGATTGTTCATGACGTAATTCGTTATCAAAACTATGGAGTACAAAATGGAGATACAGAAACTTTGGCTTGTTATTTTTGTAAGTTGGTGTAATTGAGTTATTTTGACGTTATTTTTGTATCATTTTCAGGCGCTCTTGATTGAAGTCAAGTGATGTTATTTATTAAGAATATAAATTGGATATAAATATAATGTTATGAAAGTAATTTTTAGCATTTTAGGGAATGATGTGCTACGATGGATTATGTTTATCAGAAACTAAAGTTAATCTTTCAATACACTTACATGCATACCTAATGTATATTTAATAATAATATTTTATTTTAGATTATCGGATATTGTAGCGGAGTTAGCTTGAGAAGTCAACTGGACCATATAGCCGTAAGATCTTTACAAACTATTACCATAGATAATATATTATTATATTATCATCGACAAAAATATATGTTATTACATTATTAAATCTTCAGAAAACACGTGCAGAGAGCCAAGTCATATACAATGATATTATTCCATCGGTAAGTTCATACTGGTATTTACTTCAACGTTTCAATTGGCATATTTTTATAATATTGTAGACTATTCAATTACTCTTATTGAAATACTTCTCGAAACATCCATCAAAAATGTTCGTTAGCTTGTAACATAAATATATAAAAAAAAAGAATTTTTCTATTAGCGTCCCAAATTGAAAATAATAAGTTACTTCTATTTTTAAAAACAATAAAAACACAAATTAAAAAAAATCCAGACAGATTAAAACTTTCAAGCAGAAGCATTAATTACAGATAAACAACAGCACAGATAAAAAAATACCCAAATAACATCAAATATTTTGCAGAGACGTAATTACTACCAGTTCGATCCTCGAGAGGTGTCCCACATAGTTGGAGTACCAAGTCTACCCAACCATTTGCCTGAAGCTGAACCGATCCTCCCGGGACACACGCTCATCAGACCTTCCCTGGGAATGCTGAAGTCTGCTATCAAGTTTCCACATCAGGAATTAGAGGATGGCGCTGGTGTTTATGGGAATATAGATAATCTTGGTATAAGGTAAACGAAAAAGGATTCATCCTTTACCTATAATTGTAACGATGTATGTAATACAAGAACAGGGTGTAAGTTTATCAGATTTTAGTCGGTTCGAATTTCGGGTGTGATAAGCGAATTTTAGGAAACATTTAAATGCAGTTTTCTTTGTTTGAATAATATTACATATCATTTATAACTTACACCTAAGTTATCACACAATTTTACACTGTTTATTTATGTCAGAACTAAAAATATTCTAAAAGGAAAACTTGAGTAAAGTATGAAGTGAAAGAGAATAACTTCTATTTTCATATCCGAAGTTTTATAAGTTATAGTGTTACCTCTGTTACGTAAAACCTTACAAAGAATTGCATAAAGTTTCAAGCTGTGTAAACTTTTGGAATGAGTGAAGTTGCTACATTTCGCAGAAAATGTTAGCGACCTTTTTCTTGAATCTACTTACATTAATAGAATTATTTAAGCTTCTCTAGATATAACATAACTAAAATAATAAAAATAATCTCCTTTATCCAACATGTCAATTTGGGTAATCGTGTATTGTTAAAAAAATCTATATTTCTTCATTTTTTCACTCTCTCGTCTGGACTGCCTTGGTACAGTAGTTAACGCTAGAGCTTAGAACCGAAGGCCCTGAGTTCGATTTCCGATGGTGAATAACAAAAAATGTCACGGTCTGACAGGACACAGAAGGCTTAACACCTACTTTTGCGTACAGAAAATCGATCAGCTAAATCGTGTTTAATATAAGATATATATATACAAGGGGATATATATTATATAAGGCTTCACTTTTTAACATCTATAGTAAACAGAATATACAGTTATATACAATGGAAACTGTATATATTTTAATAAAGGTTTTCCAATAAAATCCCCCATTTGATCAACTCGAAAAGCAACCTACCTATATTAAATTTCATATTTCTTGAAGGTACGACGCGAAAAATGAACGAGTTCTGAATACAGGATTTCGAAGAAGTACATCGGATTATATTATGGTACGACATATTCATAAAATGTGCTTCATGTATTTATAATGAGTAATACTTTCAGAGAATCGGTTGTGTCATATTAAATAGCTTCTTTTTAATTCGACTTGCATTACCTATGCAAGCATTGACTATATTGTATTAATTTGAAGGTTAAATTAAGGGTTCTGAATGGTGAATTTAATAATTATAGTAATAACGAAGCTATACAGGGTGTAATCGTTAAGTGAGCACAGGCGATTATTCCGTAACTATTGCAGATATCAAAAAACTTTATACTGATATCGAAAGCCCTTTAGGTACCTAATGAGTAAAACAGATATTACCGACAAAATCTGAACGCAGTCAACCAAGGTACCAAGGAACTATTATCAGATTCTTATAAAATATAGAAGTATTGATACATTTTAATTTATAAATTAATCTATGATTGAAGATTTCAGATCGCATCAACTGTTTTAGATGTTGTAAGTTATTGTCATAGCTGTTTATAATAGAACAATTATAATTTAATTGTATATAAATAGTATTTGACTTGATGTACGAAGGTTTCCTGCACATGGATTAATGGAATTTTTGAAAGAATTAAATTAAATCTTATATATAAAAATGAATCGCAAAATGTGTTGGTAAGCGCATAACTCGAGAACGGCTGAACCGATTTCGATAATTCTTTTTTTATTACATTCCTTGAAGTACGAGGATGGTTCTTATGTAGAGAAAACGTAAACATGTACCACGGGCGAAGCCGGGGCGGACCCCCCCCCCCTAGTTTTATAAAAATAATTATATACCTACTTAATAGCGTAGTGTGAGAGATGAGATATATTCTCTATCTGTAGAACATTCTCTTTTATTATTTTTATACAAACCTGGGGTGGGCAAATTAAGGTAGGTACGTAGAAAAGATAATGCTCTACAAATAAAACTATATTTAGTTAAGAAAGAAGAGCATGTTTTAATTACTTTCCAAAAATTTTAAAGCAATTCAAAGAATCCTTAGAAATCTTTAGAGGGTAATTTAACACTTATTTTAAGACAGTCTAGGTCTTATTTTAGTCCTTCCACGAATTTTTTATAGCTACATATTATTAAAGACTTTGAATGTTAATTTGATTTCAGGATAGGCAAGACTTTCAAAATAAGTTATTGACAGCGATCCATAAACTTAACATCCCTTTTAACAAAGGGTAAGTTTAATAACAGCATTGTTTTACATTTAAAGAACTTATTAGTGCATCCATGGCCCTAGGAATTAAGTGAACTTTAAACGTTAATAATAAAGGTAAGGTAGTTTGTATCTGAAGCTTCAAATGTAATATACTTAGTATCTATATTACCTTAGGACTTAACAATATAAAGACTGTCTCTAAGAGTCTTATGCACCTTGAAAGGTACTAAGTGTTATTCATTGGTTTGATACTAAAAAACTTACTTATTTCATTGCAGAGGAGAATAATTGCTCATATTTAATCATCTATGTGTTTGTGTAGTACCTAAAATTCATATTGTACGAAATTTTAAATGTTTTAGTAAATTATAGATAGCATTATATTCTTATGTAGCTAAAAATGTATTTATAATATTTTTATTTTCAGAAATTTTAAGATATATATTGCATCTGTTAATCCAGATGAGGTAAGTATCAACAGTCCAATAGTAAAAATTGTACAATAATTATTGAAAAAAAAGAAAAATCTTATCATTTATTGTAGCTGAAAGAGCAGAATCTACAAAAAAATATAGGTAATGATTAATTGTAAATTTTATTCAACGATAATCTAAGCTAATTGAGTACTTACGAAAAAAATTAAAATCTCTCTGTAAAAGAGCACTATTCCAAAACCAGACAATTACAATTATCGGAAATTATTAGAGAGAAACACAACTCAATTCATTATTAATTATTATACTTTAATTGTCATCATTTTACAGGAATCTGTAACAAATAAAGTTTTAACCAATAAGTAAGTCTTTTTTTATTCTTATAATTGAATCAATACTAATATTATAAAGCTGAAGAGTTTGTTCGTTTGAACGTTCTAATCTCAGGAACCGAGTTTAGAACGGGTCCGATTTGAAAAAAAATTTCGGTGTTAGATAGCCTATTTATCGAGGAAGGCTTATAGGCTATAATTATTATCATCGGGCCAAGACCAACGGGAGCAGAGCACTGCGGTTTAAATCGCGGGGAACAGCTAGTAATAAGATTCTTAAAAAATAAGCAGATCTTTTTATATAAACAACAAATTAATGGAAATTTTATAAATATTATTTTTTCTTATCTACAGCAAATACAAGGACCGTTACTGGGGACATATAGGACATAATGAGGTACAATACTTTTTTTTATATTTTTATATATTTTTAATATAAAATTGTTCTACTAGGTAATGCAATAAACGAAATCGGAGGAATATGTAATATATTATTATGAAATAGATAAAAACCTGCATTAGCACATAAGCTTTATCGAGGTGTTTTACCTACTTTTGTAAAAAAAATCCTTAAAACGAAGTCAAATGTTACACAGTTTTTACGAATCCGAATCTTTTTAATTTTCAAAACCTAAAAATAATAAAACCTCATTTAAAAACTTCTTTATCTCAATAATAACCGAAAAATAAATGCTTGTGTATCTCAACATATTTATAATAATTTGAATATTTTCAACAATTAGCATTATCTAAGCAGAATTCATCAGTATGCAATTATATTCAAATGTATGCGAGCATACAAAATGTGTTTTAATGTGTATGTGTATTTTAGGTATACGACGAAAGACCAAAACGGTAATATATATATTTTTTTCAGATTTATATAATGTACCTAGACATTTAAGTTATGTATTTCTTCTTTCAATTTAAGTATTTATTTAAGCATGTATGTAATATTATTTTAGAATTAATATATGCACTGATTGACATTACAATATTATATTTAAATTCTAAAGTTATTTTTATATCACTCGGCCATATATTTTCTAATTTTCAATGCTGATTGTAAATCTCCTATTCTCTGAATACAAGTTTTATTTGTAGGGAATTTTTACGAAATATACATTATTCGACATTATTTTAACACAATCACCTAGGTATTTACATAATATGAAAATAGGTATATAGTTCTTAAGGCGTTACCCGGCAATTTCGACTATGTTCAACCTCTATAAAGTCTGGTACAACATAAAGCACAATACCGAAAAAAATATATAAAATAGGATGGTCTTTGATCTTTAATTTCTCGCGAGGACTTTTTTCCAAAGTTAATAGATTTCTAGAAAAAAAATGTGCCGTGGTCATCGATTTTTCCGCAAATACTGTATAAACTTCGTAACCTGCTGACTTAGAGCTCTGAAAATTTTATGTTTAATAAATTATCAGTTACACAACAGTCCCTGACGAGGATTTTTTGTTTCATTGATTGGTATCTTTTTAAATACAAAATGCGAGGAAAAAAGAAGGTGCAGCGGGAGAGGTTTGAGATCCGTCAAGTATGGTCAAGGTTATTAGCGCATGTATAAGCCTTAAGGTACACCTTCATCTTCAGAAATAATAACATATTTTATGAAATGCTTTCAACTGTCTTACCCTAATCTAGTCTTACCTTAATACAAGATCTAAATTGAAATATTTCATAGCTCACATCGCAAATCTGATGTTATGAGAAATATTTTCGATTTGTTGTTGAAAGAGCAAATATAGTATATTATAATGTAGGTACCTAAAAGGCCATATTAATTGGCACTTTGCTTACTCTGCCATAAAATAATAACAATCTAAGTATCTAACCCTGTATTTTAAAAGGATATTTCTTACTTACGAACTAACTAACGAACTTTTAATAAACAGACACGCCTTTTTTAAATGACATTAACCATTACAGTTTTAAAACGCTTGTAATAACTTTGCCTGTCTGTATGTAACTGTTTAATTCAAACTCTGTACAGTGTACACTTATCAAGGATCAATGACAATAATTTCACGACTTATTCGATCTTATTGAAGCGCCTATTTATCTTACTACATAGATATTTAAAATTGATATTCATTACTGACAACTACTGCCAATATAATAACTACACGCCTCTTTGATTTTGTTTAGCGTTGACATTTTCAGTTTTTTCAGCGCAGTTCGAAAATAAACTTGTAGGTACCTAATTCGCAAATGACGCTTAACTAAATTACTTCCCCTTCCCTAAGAGATCCTTAATTAGGGTAAATGTAAACGTAAAACGACTTTATGGTGGTACTGTACTTTTAATTAACATTTAAAGACGGTCTAAGGGAAAACAAGTTATTTCCCTGGTTTTTTGACTTTTTATGTCATCTGCTGTGTGTTAATGACTAGCTTTCCTCCCGCGGCTTAGCCTGCGTTTTCAAAGAAACCCTAAACGGGTTTTATCCCGGATTTCCGAAATAACTTGCTTTACTTTTTTTATCATGTCGTGTTTTTTACAGATTTGTTCCAGTTCATTCTAAAGTAAGTTTACTAAATAATACATCTCTTATATATAAAAATGAATCGCAAAATGTGTTGGTAAGCGCATAACTCGACGACGGCTGAACCGATTTCGATAATTCTTTTTTTATTATATTCCTTGAAGTACGAGGATGGTTTTTATGTAGAGAAAACGTAAATATGTACCACGGGCGAAGCCGGGGCGGACCGCTAGTTGTCAATAAATATGTTGCTAAAAATTAAGCCTGTTAATTTTACAGTACCTTTACAACATACGCGAAGGTATCAATTATTTAGATACTAAAGAAATACTTAGAAATCATAAACTAGAGTCTCTGTCAACGGATAGTTCAGAAGAAATTACTACTACTACAACAGTTCGAACAGTCACTAAAGATGATAAAAAATCGGACAAAATGAAATGGTTTTTAAACTCAAAAGTGAGTATGGTATTTTGTAGTGAAATCTATAAAATAGCGATTGTATTGGGAAAACGAATCCTATCCTATCCTACTAATATTATAAATGCGAAAGTTTGTGAGGATGGATGTGTATGTTTATTAATGTTTCACGCCAATACTACTGAACTGATTACAATGAAATTTAGCACACATATAGATGGTAACTTGGATTAAAACATGGGATAGGTTGTATCCCGGAAATCCCACGGGAACAGGAACTATGCGGGTTTTTCCCTGAAAACGCGGGCGAAGCCGCGGGTGGAAAGCTAGTTTCGTCTATAAAAGGGTCACGTAAAAATATATAACTGGATCTATTCAAAAAATAATCGTGACTTATTGAATTTTCAGAACAGTTTTGACCATATTACAGTGAACAAAAACGCACCGGACCATTCGGAATTTATCCCGGGAGATACAAAAGAAAAGTTGAGGCAGTGGTGGTTTTTCAGTCAGGTATACTTATTAATAACTAGCTGCGCTCCGCGGTTTCACCCGCGTGGCTCCGCTCCTGTTGCTCTTAGCGTGATAATAATATTATAATATGTATACTGTATAGCCTATAAGCCTTCCTCGATAAATGGGCTATCTAACACCGAAATCATTTTTCAAATCGGACCAGTAGTTCCCGAGATTAGCGCGTTCAAACAAACTCTTCAGCTTTATAATATACCTAGACCACATTATAGACACATTCAAAAAGTGTGGAAATCATAAATGACCTACGAAAAAACTCAAAATACCTAATAAAGGTGAGTATCGACTTCGCGCTCCAAGAGGTCGAACATTGGCGC
>CAJQZN010027772.1:0-18585 GCA_907164685.1 Colias eurytheme | reverse complement strand
GCAATCTATCGGTACCGGTCACAAGTTGCACTTTTGAGTTTTTTTGGAAGAAAAAAAATAAAAAGTTCAAGTATCGTATCTACCTAATAAAATTCAATTCCCCGTAAACGCCTCCGTGGTGGAATCTAGTTTTTTTATCAACGATAGACCTTATTATGAGCAATCTATCTGTACCGGTCACAAGTTGCACTTTTGAGTTTTTTAGAAGAAAAAAATAAAAAGATCAAGTTCAGTAACTCAAACTACCCTAATATAATATTTTGACAATCGATTCCTCCTAAAGGCTTCCATGGAGGAATGTGTTTATTTTACCAATTATAGACCTAATTAAGAGCAATCTATCAGTACCTGTCACAAGTTGCACTTTTGAGTTTTTTGGAAGAAAAAAATAAAAAGATAAAGTTCAGTAACTCAAACTACCCTAATATAGTATTTTGAGAATCGATTCCTCCTAAAGGCTTCCATGGAGGAATGTGTTTATTTTACCAATTATAGACCTAATTAAAAGCAATCTATCAGTATCGGTCACAAGTTGCACTTTTTAGTTTTTTTGGAGAAAAAAAATAAAAAGTTCAAGTATCGTAACTACCCTAATAAAATTCAATTCCCCGTAAACGCCTCCGTGGTGGAATCTGGTATTTTTATCAATGATAGACCCAATTATGAGCAATCTATCTGTACCGGTCACAAGTTGCACTTTTGAGTTTTTTGGAAGAAAAATATAAAAAGATCAAGTTCAGTAACTCAAACTACCATAATATAATATTTTGACAATCGATTCCTCCTAAAGGCTTCCATGAAGGAATGTGTTTATTTTATCAATTATAGACCTAATTAAGAGCAATCTATCAGTACCGGTCACAAGTTGCACATTTTAGTTTTTTGGAAGAAAGAAATATTTTTTGATCGATTGATGTGGAAATTGTTTGAGCCAAAATCATGTTTTACTGCGTATAACTCAGAAACGGTAGGATATAGGAAAAAATGATTCAGGTAAAACTTGTAGATAATTTTATGGCCTTTCAACTTTTCCTTGAAAGTTTTTCGCTAACATGTACCGTTTTTGAGATTTAAGCGAAAAATGAAAAAACGGACCCATTTCCCCCCTCCCCCCACTCCGGGGCTCCTCCTAGTGGCCCGGGGTTTTAGTATGTTTATTAACTAGGGACTCTTGACATGTTTCCGAAGAAACATCTTACGTTACTAACTCACGCACTCTAGAACTTTTTATTCAATGGACTATTTATAAGGTAAAGGATGTGAGCAAATAGGGGTGGAAAATTAGGCCTTACATTTCTCAGATCTTTAAAAACTGACACGGATAGAATAAAGGTGATGAGCTGACTACTTTCCGTATCATTAAGCCTTAGGCATTTACTTTTGATTTTAAAGTGTATTTTCTGCATTGTTCAATGTTCATCATCATCATTGATACGTAACGTTTATTTTTAGTTAAAGATTAAGTTAAATATTCTTCGAACTACTAATATTTCTAAATATATGAGATGTTTGTTGCTTGAATACAAAGGTTCTACATTAACAAAATTACGCTCAAGAATATCAGCTATTGTAACAATACCCATAAAGCGATTATTTAATACTTCCAATTGCAAATTTGTTAACTTCTTCCTCTAACCTAATCCATTTTTTTAAATCATTGGACTGTTAGCTATACTATCATTATTTATCACAAGTATGTTGGATGCGTTCTTGTCATCTATCTAGAATATACAATATAAACATCCTTATTTTTAAGGGCACATACCTGTTCTTGTTATAACTACTGGGTACATCTAGCAGTCTACAATCTATCGGTTTATCTTTGTATACGTACGCACCTCTAAACTATGCATTAGTTAGTGGCTGACCTGTAAATTCTCGCCGCTCTTAAGAAAGCTGGAGAGGGCATCCTGACTGACGTGCACCTCGCCCTTATACATGAACTCCAGGAGGGCCTGCATGTTGTCCGCCGTGGTGGCTTCGAGAATGACGTAGCAGGCGCCTGCATGGCTAGGCGGGGCTGTGTCGAATAGCTCTTGGAAGTGCTTACTGCAAGCTGCCAGGATAACCTTGTGTGCTTTGAACTGGCGACCTGGAACAAGGAGTGAATTGGTTAAAACTAGACTATTTGAAAGAAAGTTCTTTAACATTAACGCTTATATGCCGCAGTTAGTAGTGTAGGTATTATTTTTTGGTTTAACTTTAGGGCCAATTTTCCAACGGTTGGATAAAACTTATTCGTCGAATAATGTATAAAACTACCATTTTAAAAACGTATTCTAATTGCCCGTATTTGACAGATTACGTGACATTTTAATATTATCGTGTAATACTTTATTGGACGGATAAGTTTTATCCAAGCATTGAAAAATCGGCCCTAAGTATAACGTCACCTACTACTATCCTGTAATCCTGTCCAATAATTACGAATATACTATCATTAACACGAAATTTAATAGGATAGATGTTTGTAAATTTTTCACACAAAAGGTGGGGCTCGGTTTGGGGTGAAATATGGCAAATGATATCAGATTATAGCCTGGATTAACAACAAGGCATCTTTTCATACATAAACCACTAGTTGAATACGTAGAGTGTTTTGTTTATTAAAACTGGAAGCCAAAAAAGTAAAAAACGCATAAATAACAAAAATGTCTCCAAATAGATATATGTAGGTATTTCGATTCTAATTAATGTATAGAACTGTGGTATAGAAAATCTCAATTTGAATAACATCAAACTCCAGTTCAATATTAAAAAATATGGAAATGCCAGGTCAAAATTTGGCGACATAAATAAACCCATATAATAAACGAGCTTCCGCCCACAACTTTGTACGTGCTTCCCTGTTTTTCCCTGTTCCCGCAAGAATTTCGGGAAATCCTTTCTTAGCGGGTGCCTACGGCTTAACATCTACCTGCATGCCAAATTTCAGCTCGATACGTCCAGTGGTTTGGGCTGTGCGTTGATAGATCACTATATTGTCCTATTATTATAATTTTGTAAAATTTAGTAATAAATACGACTTAATTGCACATTACCCAACGTAAGTACGCATAAAACTTTGAACATTAATGACCACTGTTTACGTATTTACATATAAATTATTGGTAATAACAATTAGGCAATGTAGGTATTAAAAACTAAAGATATCGTCCTAAAAGATTATAATAGTAACAATTATTTGTTCCTTTACCCTTTAATAGGAACTGTAGTTTATCCAATAAACTAAAATAAATCTACTCTAATATTATAAATTGGTTTTATTTTACTTTTTTATTATGATTTAACTCAAAAACTGGGTACACTACCAGAGTGTATTTTTTACCCTCAGTTCACTTGACAAGGGGATGTAAATAAAATTTCTTTTAATTCAATGAGAAAAGTAGACAATAAATCGGAAAAAGTAGCCGTAGGTAAAATGACTCTTAGCGACGCGACGTATAACAGGAAAAACCAAACACACTTTTTCACTAAATAGTAAGGATTTACTTTGGTACCAAGTCCGAAAAATCATCCGCCGATAGTCGGTACGCTAATGTTACGGATGTATAGTTGTCCCTCCAGAGATACAGCATAGGAAGAAAGGGTTAGGGATTACCCTCGTCCCCTCGTCATGTAACTCCTTAATAATTAATACATATATTATGCTGCAAGTATGTTCTTATAGTACGTCAAAAGCACCAGAACTGCGTATAATCTACATGTATTATATTAATACGCATTGTATTGTAGCAAGTACCCTCCGTTTTACAAGATGATGCATAACGTATCGTAACTTTTCCCTATTTAAAAGTGCGATCATTGATAAATATTAAGGGACTCCATAAAAGTGGTGATTATTGTACTCTTCTTACGAGAAAAACATTCGTTTGATAGGTAGGTAACAGTTTAAACACTAATTGAAAAGAATTAGAATTAATTGAAAATTAAATGATCAGAACTAAGTAAGAAGTGGATAACGGTTCATGAAAGAAAGACAAGGAGGTAACTCAAACGAATCGGGTGAAGCAACACTCATTTAAACAGTATGAAGCCCTGAATTCTTACGTCTTAATAACCTTACCAATCGTCACACAATAATACATGCAATGATAACACTGGTACATCTGTTCGTGACGTCATACCTGCCGAATAGCGCGGAACACAGTGTAACCTTGGACCTACGGAGTGTTAAGCCGACTATACTAATGCGATTTGACGGTTGAAGGCGACTTTTCGAACGCATAAATCGAAAATATGTGGCCATACGCATAATACATATCATTCTTATCTTTACCTGAATAGGTAGAAAACACAGTAATAATATTATTAAGGGCCGATTTTTCAATTCTTGGTTAAAATTTATCTTTCCAATAAAGTAACGAACATTTTAAAATGTCATATACCTACCGACAACTAGAATACATTTTTATATAAATGGTAGTTTAATACGTTATTCGATGAATAAGTTTTAACCAAGGATTGAAAAATTAGCCCTAAATAGAGCATACTTTACGTATCTCGTTATCTCAATAAAATATGAAACTCTTATAGGCCAAAGTAATAGTAGTAGTAGTATAAGTATAAAGCCAAAGGTAATGCATATAGGTAGATAAACTTAGGTTAAAACCATTGTTGTGGAACGAAAGGAAAGACAGGAAAGGGTTAGAACTTAGAAGAGTCCTTGATAAATTAATTATTCATACACATGTTGTTGATGTTTCGATTTACATAATATTATTTTATAGGTTATGATTATGTATCTTTACATAATTGTTTTGATGTGAAATAAATATTTATGTGAGGAAGTCAGTTGTGGCGATAATAATTTATTACTGATAATAATAAACAAATAGTTTCTAATGAAGTGAATCAAGGAAATTTCCTCTTTATATGTTGTAGAGTGAATTTGACAAATTTTACAGATCGATGATTTTGCAGATGAACGATCAATTGCTGAATCAGCCTGATGATGTCTGCAAAAGGGGAGTTTTATTTTACCATTACTGGACTTACTATTGAGACGATGTATTGTGTAGTAACCATTTTAATCTAATCTATACTAATATTATAAAGCTGAAGAGTTTGTTTGTTTGAACGCGCTAATCTCGGGAACTACCAGGCCGATTTGAAAAATTCTTTCGGTGTTTGATAGCTCATATATCGAGGAAGGTTATATGCTATATATCATCAGGCTACGACGAACAGGAGTGGAGCCACGGGGGTGAAACCGCGTGGAGCAGCTAGTTATTGATATACTGTTGAGACGAATAAAGGCATTTGGTATGAGTCGTTTAATATACACGTTATTTATTCTGCTTTTTAATCGATTTTTGCTTTCTTATGGATTAACTAGGTATCTGAAAAACTACTTAAAGGATTTAAAAGAAATTCATAAGACTACATTATTCCTGCGAGACGTAGGCTATATAATTTTTCTGTTGTTTTATCCGGGTCATTTATTTGAAAGGTCTTAGACTAGGTAAATAATCGTTAATGAATTTAAAATATACGATTTCCTTTAATCCTTTATATTAATGTAACTTTTAGATATTGGTTTAAGTTTTGCATTAAATTAAATTTTTATAAATTGCTTTACTCTCTAGTGTGTAAACGGCCTAAACGAGCGATATGCAAGTATTCCGCTTCTAGCTACGTACTTGTATTCAATACACGGGCTGTTAAGGACAAATACCTATTTCCTTCTACAGTTAATATATTTATCATACGATTTATGGTCAAATTTTCTTTAACGCATGGGGATGTAGAAATAGTTCTAATTAGTGAATACCTATTGTTATACGTCATCCAAAATAGCAATAATTGTTAAATAACAATTAAATTAAACTACATATTCCTTATTAAACCCTTCAAAGATAATTTAATAATAATTTATTAATTTCTAACTTCTATAGTTTTCCCCAATTACAGATTAAATTACAACAAATAATAATCATGTTAAATGCAAATAAATTAAAACAAATGTAAGAAGTGCACACATTTAAAACAGACAGTCAATCCCGATTCCTGTTCTTAGATTATAACCCCTTATCCGATATTAAAATCGAGTTGTTAGTACATGCTACGCGGTTGCAAACGTATCATGACTCAAAACTCTTGAGGCATTACTTTTATTTATCGTATAGTACAATGCAATTTAGGTACTACAATATAATGCAAGGCAGAGACTGGAATTAAAGAATGATGAACTGATGAACATTAAGATAAGTAAGTACCCATGTAGTTAAATTAATATACTTAGATCCAAAATATTGCGTAGCTGTTCTAACTTCGACCTGAACATCAAACAGGCCGTTAGTTGATCAGGGTCTTGTAATACAGAAGCTATGCCATTAAATGGATGATTGAACTAATTGGCTGCATGCTGCAATCATAATACAATGAGCTTTTGCTATGGTAATTAATCATCAAGAGTAAGGATAAAACTCATTTGTAGAACGTCTACATTTAGTGTTAAAAATTGCGTCCCAAACTTGTCGAATTTCGTAAAACTACAATAAAACTTTCGCATATTCTGTCGTATAGAAAGAATAAAAATCATAAATAATTATATTTACACAAATATTTCCAATAACTTAAATTTATTCCAACAACAATTATATTCGGTTCAAATCAATGAATTCGCTCCACAAAACGACGTATACCAACATAAATAATTTTGCACCTAATCCTTAATAGAATTTCTTATTTATTGCAGAAATTAGAATAATGGCCGTGTTTTTATGCAGGAAACGAAAGCTATTGATATATTTTTTAATTCCCGACCTTGTTTTATAGCACCTTTTGTAAATGTCAATAACCTTTGGACCTTTCATTCAGACGGAAGTTAGAGTTTATCAAATAAATATTTTAGCGTATTATTCTCAGCCAATCAAAGTTCATTCATGATGCAAATCTTTATTTATTGCCAATTTGCTATGCGAATGTGCTTGATTTCTGTGTATTGAGTGTTATATTTAAATTCTAAGCATCGCAATGAATAAGTAGATAGAAACGTTATGTATTGAACACTTTTAGTTACATGAGTTTTAAACGTAAAGGTCTTTATATTTTGAATGCTCGAACTTATTTTTAAACTTGCAAAAATTGTATAAGTATCTATTTTTTAATCTATACGCTTATAAAATTCATGTATAATCTGTACACGGGTTTACTCTAGTTAAACGAGAGTAAACAGTCACTTTTCGAAATAGAAAAGGTTGTAAATGATTTTATAACATTGCTAATATGAGTAACAAACATACAAATATCCAATCGTTTACAGTTTACTTCATCATATAATATTAGAGATCATTTTGTTTTAATCATAGCAAAGACCGCCTCCTCGGTACAGTGGTTGACGCGTGAGCGTAACACCGAAGGGTCCTGGGTTCCATTCCCGGTGGAGACGAAGAAAAAAAAATGTCTCGGTCTGGTAGGACACAGATACTGGTAGGACACAGGTACTGGTAGGACACGCTGATCACCTACTTGTCCCTAAAGACAATCGATCAGTGAAACAGATGTATAATGCATCTGCCTCTTATCCCACTGGGGGACATGGGACTTCACTTTTTTTTTCATAGCAAAAAGCTATAAAAACTCCATAATTACAAGAAAACAGTTAATTTACATAAAAACTACATTGAAAGTAACGAAATATCAATACAAAGTATTATATTTAACAATCACGTGTAGGAAAACGTGAATAGTGTTGCGAGGACACCAGTTCTTGATACTTGTGTTAATTTAAAGCCAAGTGTATACTAGGTTAGTGACAACGTAAGCATATCTTACTGGCTCAGTAATAAGTAGGTATTTTTTGTATGACAATACTTTCTTAAAATATAACTTATATTAAGTATATTTGAAACTAGGTAAAATATAATATTTATGTATCATTAGCCGTAAATTATAAGTAAAATTACTTAGGTATTTATATTCTTACTAGCTTTCCGCCCGCGGCTTCGCCCGCGTTTTCAAAGAAAAACCCGTTCCGGTAGGATTTCCGGGATAAAACCTATTCTATGTCCTTTCTCGGGTATCAAAATATCTCTATACCAAATTTCATGCAAATTGGTTCAGTAGTTAAGGCGTGATTGAGTAACAGACAGACAGACAGACAGACAGAGTTACTTTCGCATTTATAATATTAGTATGGATTCATTCACAAAAAATTAGATTATATCATAAACCATAATGCAATACAATAAATTAAATATATTTGACGGGAAAAATACAAAACACAAGTTATTAATACCGATAAAATGAGCAATAAAAAAAATTACTTAGTTACTGTAAACAACATCTAAGAAACACGTTTATTGTACCTATTTATTTGCTGATAATTATGTTTATTTACAACTGCGTTTTCTAATTCCAATTTAAAGTATTGTTGCATTTTTCATATACCGAATATTAATGAACTTAAAAAAATCCACAATATAACCGCTTAAAAGAGAAGCCTATTAAAATAAGAAAATTTATCAGTTTATGCACCATAGATTTTCTAAATCACAAAAAAGTCTAGACTGACTTAAGTTTACGCAAGTGACAATCGTATTAAGCTTACATACAACAATTACAGGTAAGAAACGTGCATATAACGACCTAATAAACGATTAAAAAAATAATAAAATTCAAATATAAAATCCAAAGGTCTTTTTCAAGGCTTCGGCTTGACCTAGAATAGTTTCACAGTTATTTTTAATTGGCGCTTAGAATCACGTGTGTAGTATTGTATTATACAATTTGTATACTAAATTTATTCTATTTCCTCATAATAATTATTATTTTTTTGCACAATACATTTTATGCCTATTAAGTTAAAGTAAAAAATTAATATAAGTATATTAATTTTTTATCAATTTCATTATTTCGTTAATTTATTCATAACTTACTTTTTTGTGCATAAATATTTAATAATATTAATTAATTAAGTACCATTTTTTTGTCTAGCTAAATATTTTTTTTCTTTTGTAAGATGAACATTAAAATTTTGCAATTCATTCATCAATTCATCATTATATAATAATTACTATCCATTAGATTAACTATTATATGTATAATTTTAGTCGACTACATACATCGATATAGTAATAAATTTAATTTATTATAATTGCATATCTCATAAATATTCGCGTATTTTCAAAGACTTACAAAATATTATATGTCACAAAATCTCACGTGCCTTATCTTGCCCTCTAGTTTATAACAAAAAAAAAACATTTTAAATATAAAAAAATACGCATAATTCAGATGTCCTTGCGTTATGCGTCTTTTTATTTAAACGCATCTTCTACCATTGCAACACCAATGAGGAAATGGTATGACATTGGTCACAGCTTGCAACATCGACATTGACCCCATTTAGAGACCTACTAACTTTTATCTAACAGTTATTTATGTTATATGAGTATTACCCATTTATTATAATGTCTTCAAAACACAACGTTAGAGGACCGTTTGTAGACCTTCATTTGTCAAGTATACTGTTAGTCTTAATAGCTGTTAATATTATGGTATCGAATATCGATGTTTCAGTTATGTATCGACTATCGGCCTAATAGTTATTGTTTGCTCAACGAATATGAAACGAAATATTAAAGCTATAGAACATTTTAGATGGTTACACAAGGAAAAAAAACATAACCTAACACGATACGCACTTAGCCATTTTTTTAAAACAAAAGTAGATGTTTCACTTGAATAATTTTCTTAACATTTCTACTTGCATAATTTTCGCATTTGAAACCTTTTATTTAACTATTCATGACCTTTAATAATAATTTAGCCAACTAATGCAATCCTTTAACCGCATTGTATCAAAACTGTGTCCTTCACGCATAATAATGACATTAAATTCAAAACCAACAGCCCTATTGTAATTTATTTTATTTATTTGTTACGACAAACAAACTTATGTTATAGACAGACGTGTATTTAGGACAGAGAATTTATTAAATGTTTATATAGTAACAAGATTTTGATGGCAAAATGTCAGAAACATTGAAAAACAGTAATAATTGAAGATCAAATTAACTAATCCAATTAGGACCATCATTCAATAAGCGCATTTCAAGTAATAATATTACGTAATTAAACGAAAAGGGAACAAAGGGATCCTCTGTTTGAACCGTATCAAAACATAATACAACGTCTAAAAGAAATAAGTTCTAAACTCGAATCCTAGATAAACTACAAACCAAACAACCACCTGCATACCAGCATAGGTATAGTTATAGTAGTCCCCTTTCCAACGAAGTTAAAACTCGAATTTGCCCTAAAATCCTCACCCACCCTGAAATGCGGGGCGCAGTCGCAAGCAAAATCTAGTTTATGTAAGTTATTGATCACATAGGCTGTACAATGTATATATAGATCTCAACATTGAACAGGATGCAAGTGTAGGCGAGGGGAGGGGGGTCTAACCCCGTTTTCAGCGCACTCACACCTTGACAAACGTGAACAAATCCCTGTAGGGTTGGCACTGCTTTGTAAGTACACTCATATGTAACTGTAAAGTATAATATGCTTCGTCTAATTTTCGTAAAGTGATAAAACAAATTCATGAAATCCACAGGCTTTAGCCAGGTTATTTACCTGAGCGAAAATAATTAGTGTACTCAACAGATGTTAGCACAGTTTACCGTTGCTTGAAGAATATTATAACTAGCTTTTCGCGCACAACTTTTGCCGCTTTGTAGAAAACTTTACAAATTATATACTAAAACCTTCCTCAAGAACCACTCAATCTATTAAACAAACCCATCAAAATCTGTTGCATAATTTTAAAGATCTAGGTAAGCGTACAGACACGCAGACGGCGAATAGCGACTATTCTAAACTATGTAATGATGGATATCATACTTTAATGCATTAAACATACAGGTATGTTTATTTAAGCCAAAATCACTAAAATAAACAAGCAATTATTATTAAAAAAACAAAATACCCGACTGCACACGCATACATATTTTTTTAAAGGGAAATTTAGAAAAAATATTATTATGTCTTTATCCCGTGGGACTTTTAGGATAAAATGTATCCTATGACACTCCCGTAATCAAGACAAATCTAACGATACCTCATACATCAAAACCCATCAAGCCGTTTAGGCTACAGGTGGTCACAAAGGAAAAGACATACATACATACTTACATACACTCGAAAAACATTACATACCCTCCTTCTTTGGCAGTCGGGTAAAAAGAGTACTATCGCGCCCTAAAATTGAACATGTAAACTCAAAACTAAAGTATCGACAGCCCTATTTACAGGCGTCTGTGTGCCGCCCAATTTCAAGGTCGGCGTGGGTGGCGCCGAGTGAGACAGCAGATCCCGAAGTGCAGGAAAATCGATCTTGCACGAGCCCAGCTCCTGAAACTAGGTGAAGCATGCCCTTCCAACGGAAAAGCGACGGTACTTCACTTTCCTTGTGAACCCTGACATTTTGTACGTAGATTGTACTTATGTATTTGCGCTCCGTCGATCGTTAGATCAATATGCTGTTAGATATTATAATGGTTGTAAATTGATTGTGATTCGTTCATAGAGTCTATTTTATAATTAGAAGCAATGATTATCTATATGATACTGGAATTTTGAAGTTAGTTCACTGATACTGTAATCATTTTGTAATAACACGTAATGACACATAATAATTTGTTATTGAAAATAGTTACACAATTACACATACACACAATATGATTAACAATCATTGTGATACTATTTAGCACACGGTCAAACAAAGGAAAACCAACTTAATATAAAGTCTACGCAAAAGTCTATTCACTATTTATTACCTATCCTATTATGTTATCCATTTTGTGACGTTACACAATAAGTCTAGATACACATTGTATTACGTCACAATACCTTTACATTTCTATCCCTGGAGTCTAGCTAAAATTATTACGTCCATTCTAAATATCGCATAAAAGCGATCCAATAATAGCAGTACTACCTTCGGTAACAACGCCTTCATAAATTAGCGCATAGGTTGGGCGCATCAAACAACCCTTTATAATCAATACCAACTAACACCAGCTATAACCATAGGGTGGTTTTGTTTCAATGCACTCCTACATGTAGAAGGGGGTCTCCCCACACCCCATAAACTACCTCTACGCAACAAACACCTCAATTTAAACGTTATACAGTGAATTCAGTGACGTGTAATTAAATTTGAGAACGGAAAACAGGAGATAAAAATTAAAAAGTATAGCGAGCATCTTGTTTGTTAATTGTGTCGTAAATATTGTCTCAAAAGTCAATAGAGGAAAATTAAAGAAACGCTACTTATAATTAAAGCATCTGTCCAAATATTTGGCATTTCCTTGTACAACGTTCAACATACAACATGTTGTGAGGCACGTTATTGGACTGAAAAACATAGATGGCTAGGGGGCATTTTTGATCGCAAATAGTCTTAAAATTAAATATCTTCATGGTACTTATTTACATATTCATCCTAGCAAAACATTCGCATTAAACGACAACCAAGAAGGCACTACTCCTACCACCCTACTACTTTTAAAACTTACATTTCCATACGTTTTTCCCAAAAAATATACCTTAAAATGAACCAAATTCACTACAGCCTACGGAAAACGCATCGAGTCGTATCGACCCGCGGTATGTGTGTCGCCCCCACACCCCTCCCAACAGCTGACGATCACTCTTGACTTTTAATTCACCTCCCAAATTGACACAGTGCACTTG
Organism: Colias eurytheme; assembly: GCA_907164685.1. Lineage (NCBI taxonomy): Eukaryota > Metazoa > Arthropoda > Insecta > Lepidoptera > Pieridae > Colias > Colias eurytheme. Next base: position 5,880 of record CAJQZN010027772.1, on the reverse strand, counting down.
TGAAATGATTTACAGGCGAAATTATCCCTAATGGTCAAGTTAATGAGGGTGCTTTTGCTGTGGACATTTGAGATTAATTTTGTAAGCTGAATAGTTTTTGAAAAGGTGAGTCGTTAAATAAAAGGTATAAGGGGATTTTAGACTTAGAAAATATATAATGATCTGAATTTTATTAATATCAAATTATAGAAAAGACATCTTCATAGACTCAAGTAAAAAATATCTCTAAAAATACTACGCAGAAACACAGTACTCATTAATTTCGACAATTCAGAATAGTATCACATTTTCAACATGTTTGTATAAAGGAAGCCACATATTCATACATTAGTGAATTCATCAAATGTCTACGCCGTTACATTTACCATATAAGCTGTTTCATCTTTGCATAATAAGCGGGTAGTTACACTAATGTATACTAGAAACTTTTAGTTGTGAATTTTTCATATCACCTTACTTGCCAGCCCTTTAAAAGAGGTATATCGAAATCTAAAAGATAAATATGTAAACCCATAAATCATCTCCAGGGATTTTATTCACGCATGGTCGATTGGATTCGTTAGCCGATATAGAGTAGGTACTTGAGGTCAATGACACTCGAGTGGTACATAATATTTATGAGTATCGGCTGTTTTGATGTCCGTAAGTACCTGTGAAGTTCAAATTGGTATCGACTATGAAACGGTTTATTGTTCCATTCGTAGAAGATTATTCTTAGCTCTCTGTGTATTTAATTTAAAGTGATATGGAACCTTTAGACGCAAACATCTTAGTTTCTGACTCGGATTCAATCCGGACAATGGTCAGCCTTTGACAACCCAATTCAAAGGCCTTCACTTTGATACATTACTCGGTTGATCACAAACTGAACGACAAAGAAATATTATAGAACTAAGGGATACTCTGGAGAACCCAATTACTAAATAGAAATAGCTAGTCTATCCTTCATATTTGAAATAAATACAGCAATTGCTATTATCAGCTCTAAATAAATACATGATATACCTCTATATTTAATCCTATGTCAAAACAGCTATAACATGGTCTACCCATCATCACGATCGATAATTTGAACAATTACTATTATACCAGCTAACGTAATATAAGATTATACCTATGTCAAAACAGCATATACCCCAACGAGCCCCGGTTCCCACGCGGGGGTCCTCCCTCACCCCATCCCCCCGACCTCGAAAACTTCAGTCAGCGAAAGCTTACAGGTACAGCAATTAGTCAAGACTGTTTGCGGTTAGTTAGTTCTTCAAGTTAATAGACGGATAAACAAAAACAATAAAATCCTGTTGGGTAAAGATGGAAGAGTTTGCGAGTGATTTCATTGAAGGGATTTTTAAATGTAGAAATAATAAATTGGATAGAATATTAACTGTGGTATATTTTACAATTGTAAAGTAATCAAATCTTTGCTGGTTGCAGTGACATACGTAGGTATATTGTATATTATCGAAATTTTTTAGTATCTCGTCGCGTACTATGAATCGTTTATTATCACTACATAGTTTAAAACAAAGAAACTTTCTCAGTCCCTATGTATGCTTAAATCTTTAAAAATACGCAACGGATTTTGATGCGGTTTTTTTTAATAGATAGAGTGATTCAAGATGAAAGTTTTAGTATATAATTTATTATGTTTTAGACAAAGCGGGCGAAGCCGCGGGCGGAAAGCTAGTCTACAATAGAATAAATACTTCTTTAAAATATCATTATTTTTTTCAACATTACACGCTTTAAGTACCTTTGTTTTATAAAAACTTATATCCTCTTGTTAATTATTCAATTAAGTAATATTAATTCGCAACACTAGTACTAAAATATAAGAAAAAATTAATTGTCTCCTTATCATCACAATGTTAAGATTTTTTCGATTCTTTTTTATGTCCAATTGTTATTGTTATGTACCTAATATATTTTACAAAAACGTGCTATCTTAGGGCACTATAGTCATAATATTAAAGCTTGTCTGCAGTATAAAAATTATGAAAATCTGTAATCTTATCTTCTTCTTCTTCTTATATATAAAAATGAATCGCAAAATGTGTTGGTAAGCGCATAACTCGAGAACGGCTGAACCGATTTCGATAATTCTTTTTTTATTATATTCCTTGAAGTACGAGGATGGTTCTTATGTAGAGAAAACGTAAACATATACCACGGGCGAAGCCGGGGCGGACCACTACTTTATAGATAGATATAAATTATTATGTAAATAAAAATTCAAACGGTCTCAGAAAATATGAACAAAAACAAAACCATATAATGCACGATAACGTAAATCGAGCCATAATATACCTACCTATATTGCAATATTTTTTTTGTGCATTTGCACTCAGATGGGAAAAAATCCGTATCAAAATTCGGATGCTAGGTACTTTGAAGATTGATTTAATAAATTTATTAAGAGAAAATACAACAGCATCCTAACTGTCTATAAACATGTTTTATGCTTAATAACTATTCATTTTGTTAAAAAAACAACATATTATACCTATGAATTTTGTTTAAAATAACTACGCTGTAAAAATGACGCAGCAATCATTACACGTAATACAATCAAAGCTTACTATTTATACATACTATTTCCAACTGTAGGTACTTAAAATGTTGCATCACAGACAGGCCTTGATAATTGGATGCATTCGTCATTTGTTTTGGAACATTTTCCTACAGATAAGATAAGTAATATAATGCGTAGATATTTGCGACACGCTTCATTTTTTATTCTTGAAAACCCAAACAAGAATTAATGTTTATATTGAATACTTCTTGGAAATGCATGTTTATTTTAAATATGAAATACGCATTTAATTTATGTATTTTACAAAATGCAGGAATAATTATGGTCAATTGTATGGCATAACTATAGTTTTTAACATAACAATTGAGAAATTATATGCTACGAAATAGACAGATATTAAAAAGTATCATATTTTAAAACTTCAATCACTTTTTGAAAACTTATTGAAGGAATTTAAATAATTTGCGTTTTAATGGAGTAATGCTATTTTATATAATGTATCTTCATTTTGCAACCTTCTACATAAACTATTTTTAGATGTAAAAAGACACTTATAACCCAATAACACAGAAATTTAATTATAATAATGTTCCTTGATCGAATGTCGGTCAGCCGATGTCAACATGAGTGCAAACACAGGTGCACCCTTTTTTTCCTTCACTTTCATACCTAGTACGATGCGATGGTAAAAACGTTTTATTTTTATAACTTACAGAAAAATACTATAAAATAGACAACTTTAGGTATACTATAAAAATGATAGGTATCGGAATACAATAAGAAAACTAAATCGAACTTTTTTTAAATCTTTTTTTTTTGTTTTTTCGTCGGATTTAGCTTCCATCATGGAAAATATTATAAAAATAAAATAAACAGATAATGAAAAACCTTCAATCGAATTCATACATGTCCTTGGTATTATGCATGATGATAACCTCCGCAACCAAAATATCATTACACGTGTAGCTTATCAAATAAAATGCACCGATAAACAAAAAAACATATTATCGTAAGATGATGTCAATAAACTCTTTATTATTTGCGTAAAATAGCCAATATTTTGCCTTGAACGGTGATAATAAAATTAATATAAACGTCTGATTAATAAGATCAGAGGATTTTCATGTCACTTGCGAATCTCAACTTCGTTTGAGATGGATTTTAATAATTTTACGATTTGCCTTTGCTTACAATATTATTATCTGTAGGTATTTTCTAGACTAATTATCATACAAAATAATTAAATACGGTGTAACTAGTTAAATCCATGAATGGATTTTTTTTTCATAATATAAATTCTGCGCAATATAAATTATAAATAAATATTAAATACATAATAATATGTCGTACCAATCTTCTCTTATATATAAAAATGAATCGCAAAATGTGTTGGTAAGCGCATAACTCGAGAACGGGTGGACCGATTTCGATAATTCTTTTTTTATTATATTCCTTGAAGTACGAGGATGGTTTATTGTAGAGAAAACGTAAATATGTACCACGGGCGAAGCCGGGGCGGACCGCTAGTTATTATATATTTTTTAAACATTTGGCTTGCATTTGCCGTTTAAGGGAACCAATAAAACACAGATAAAGCTATTGAACTGTTATGGTAAAACATAAAACAAACAATACATGAAAATAAATCAAAAACTTACACCTAACATCTTATTGCGTTCGCGTCCAATTAGCGCCTTTGGCTTCAGCAATGCCACAGAATATAAATATTTAGACCGGGAGATATTGACACAAAATTTCGAGTCATTTGTAACAGGATGGCGGTTCTACAGTGGTCTTAGTACGCAATGACAAAAAGAAAAATGATGGTCAGAACGCTGGTACCGGCGGCTTAGTCACGTGGGCGTTAGTCGAACTCGTCGGAAAAATAGCGAAAGTCAAACCATCATTTTTCTTTTTGTCATTGCGTACTAAGACCCCTGTAGAACCGCCATCCTGTTACAAATGACTCGAAATTTTGTGTCAATATCTCCCGCTCTATTATATTATTTGCATAAATAACGCGGCAATCGAATGACGTTAGTTGATAACTTCCGTAGAAGTTTGATTCAATAGAAAACATTCGTTAAAAAAAGCCTCTTTTTCTCATTGTGTAAAATATTTTAAAACTTCTTCAATCTTTTCAATCCAGTTGTGATGTTTTAAAATCAAACATCAAATAACATAATTATTACAAAGTTTGTAAAGCATTTTTTTGTACTTAATAAAATACTCACAGAACTAAATCTTGAAAATTTTTTATTTTTTACTGTAGATAGTATTAATAAAGAAATATAGCTGTAACTTTAGACTTACCTTCGCAATACAGCGTGACATCGGCAAGGCTCTCCGAGTTCCATAGATTTGCGAACGAGGTGGCCAGGTTCGAGCCGAAGCTGTTCCATTTCAAGCAGTACTGCTGCTGCTGGGTGTCCATGCCCGGGCCGCCTCGGATTCCTGCCCTGTTGATGAAAGTATGGTCAAAATAACATAGTCTATAGATTTATTGAAGTATAGCATAGTAGCTACCTAGTTATCACCATTGTTATCACGTAGTAGGTAATATTGTAAATTAAAATAGTGCGTTAACTATTGGTGCTGTGCCCTGATTATGAAAATGTTTGTAACATTACCCAAAGATCCCAAAAAAATGTGTTTGTCCAAGAAATTAACAAGATTTCCTTCAAAACGCTTATTCTGACTTAAGTAAATAATTAAAATTAACTTAGCAACTGGTTCACGAATGACGTCCATGAGAATAAAAAATCAATTAATAAAAAAAAACTTCCACAATTTTAGGCCTATATAATACCAAAAAAATATTTATTAAAATAAAACCGTTTGCATAATTCAAATACCTGTTCAAATAAATGCTACTGGCATCGTAAAAAATCCGCATCAGGTTTTATAGTTCAACAAAAATATAAAACTAGTCCCTTCATCAATGACATTATTTTTTCCTCCTTAATAAAATGCGCGATTATAGTTACTTTGATTAAGTTAGTTTTTGTTTTTATGCTGATTTTATTCCGTTTCTTGGGAACAATTAACTCGAACTATCGAAATATATCATGTTATCCTGTGATTATAAACAAGCTTGGAATTATCTTGATTTATTATTAGTAGTGATCTGACTTTTTTTTCGTATTTATTTCGATTTTAAAGTCAATTTGAATTTGGCACATTAGCATTTACAAGAAAAGAATGACGACGATTTTAATTTATTAGGTGCTGTCAGGTTTCCTTTATAGACTACAAGCCCGCATAGGACAAAAATATGGGTCAAATGAACCACCAGGGGATATATCTAGAACGATAGCAGAGCAAAAAATAATAAGATTCATCACTAT
>CAJQZN010027771.1:0-24246 GCA_907164685.1 Colias eurytheme | reverse complement strand
CTGTTAGAGAAATTAATTTTTGGGCCTTATTTTGGTGATAGAGCTAAAACTGTAAGTATCTGTTCTTATTGTGCATTTTCATTGATTTTTTTTCGTTACACACAGATATAAGTAATGATAATAGCTTTATTAGGACTGTGCTCATGACGCGAATTCATTTAATGTTCAAATATTATACAGATTAACAGATAACATTCACGCATAAGCTTGCATATGTAGTACTTTGAAAACTTTTTTACTAATAAAATCTAATAAATCCTTATGCCAAGTTATTCTAGTGTAGATAATATGTAGGTAGACCCACACAGAATCATTAACTCTTATAAAAATATAAATTAATATTTAGATCAAAATTGAGACACACAATGTGATGATAGTGCATGTAACATATTTTATTTAAAATATTAGAATAAATATATAAATTTCAGAAAAAAAATGCAATTGCGTTTCCTATAAGTTTGGATTTGAATTTGAGATAAGGTTTTCGAATTTAAGATGCTATAGAGTTTCGTTTTTTTAGTAACACTTCTATAATTATACATTTGTTAAATTAGCGTGTATGTATGTGATAAAAGGGACAAGGAGACAAGTAAAACGCTCGGACGTTAGATATCAACTGGTTTTATTAAATGAAATATAAACTGCAATACAACGCACGCTCACATCTTGCAAAGTCATCATTCTCACACATTTATAATAAGTACGTGTCGCCACACATTGTTGGGAATTTTATTTTATAAACTTTATTCGTCCAAATAAAGCCATAATAATTATTTTTCAACCATCCACGGAAATCTTTAAGACTTATAACATTATGATACATGTACGATATGGAACGTCGACATTATTAAGTGTTAATTCTAATGAACAGAGAAGAAGAATCTTTTTACATTTTTTACAAAGAACTAGGTTCCACGTCGAGCCTTACGATTAAAGCAATGAGACAGTGATGCTGCAGCTGTATGTATCTCCTCTGTAATCAAAATGAAAATAAATATAACCCTCATTCAAAAGTAGACTTAATTATATACATGTAAGACACAAATTTGAAATGTTGGAACGACTTGTGCCTTGCAATTACTTACCTAGTAAATTAAAAACAGCATAACATCGCTATATAAATTCCGCAGCGGTATTTTCTTTGATTATTTAAAGTGACTTCCCGTTATGTTTGCTTTTAAATGCGGTTCAAATAAATATATTAAATATTTAAGAGGTTGCCAGAGCATCTTATAAAGTGTACTGCATTTTTGATGTCTGTATTCGCTGACGGCAGATCTGCTTTTCTTATATTTGTGGAAGATTTACGTGGTTTACGTGGTTGAAAGGAATTTATCTACAAATTTAAATTGCCTAAACATTTACTTTACTAGACTTATGTTACTAGTTTTAACTGATTTGAGAAGCTGAATTAGTTTATGCAACACAGTAAAAAAGCATTTATATGAAGTTTATTTGATGAGAAATTAAGACTGAGATAATTGTGTTAACTAATTTGTTTAATTTATATATCACGTATCGTCTATTAAACTCTTATTTTATGCTATTACTAGTTGTTGCCCGCAGCTTCGCTTGCGTGGAAAAGATAAATTTTTATGGTATAAGTTTTCATCCCCTATTTTACCCCTTTAGGGGATGAATTTTCTAAAATCCTTTCTTAGGGGACGCCTACGTTATGACATCTACCTGCATGCCAAATTTCAGCCCGATACGTCCAGTGGTTTGGGCTGTGCGTTGAGAGATCACTATATCAGTCACCTTTGAGTTTTATATATATAGATATTCTTGAACGTTTATTTGCTAATGCACTGTTGGTAGATCCTTCGATTCCACTAGGAATACAAGACAAAGCTATATTCTAGAGCTAACATACAACACAAGGCTTCAAAGGATGTTGATTAATAATAGTAGAGATGTAAACGCTGCACCAAGACCCAGGCGACACAGATATAATGTACTTTGAAACGTAAGCCTTCAAAGGCTTCCTAATAATCTTTATATAAAGTATCTAGATTTAAATAGAGCCTGAAAGCGCGACAACGATAAGCTAGGTATTAACTTTTGAGCTTATTGTATGAGGTTTCATTAAAAGATGGATTATGCATCTTAATCTATTGTATAGTGCAAGCAAAGAAAATTATTTGAACTTGTATTTTAATGGTGGTAAAGGTATTTTGAAGAGAAAAATCTAAATATCAATTGTTAGTGTTGATTACAACGCAGTATTTATAATCAAAATTAAATATGCGGATGTTCATTAGTATGCGTTCACTCAATTTTAGTTTCGGCTATCAAAATAAGTTAAGACATAATATTCATAAAATTTCAAACTTTACAAATTATACATAATTTTCAAATACTAATTGCTTTCTAATAACCTTTATTTTGTTTTATATCTACAAACAACTACAAGCTATAGTAACGAAACATTATGCAACATAACTGTTAACGATAAAATAGCGTACATTTCCCATAACATTAAACGTAATTCACATTGTAGTCAATGAGTTATCGTAAAAAATCTCTATTGTATTTTTAAAGCCGAACGTTGAACACCTATAAAATAAGTTTATGTTTGACTGCTCATTGCTGGTTGAATTTACGAGTCGTTTTATCGGGCCTTATATCAGCTGCAGTGCTTGCTGTAAATCGTTACCTGTTTTGGGGAATATTTTAAGATAATTATGGGCTTTTACCAATCAGACGGTGGTCTGATGACATTGTCGATAAAGCTGGGAAGGACTGGGTTTCCTGCGGTATGGACCGGCACAAGTGGAGGAAGATGGAGGAGGCCTTCACCCAATGTGGGATCCAACACAACAACTAATATTTATGTAGTAATTGATAATAAATTTCACATCTACTTACTAACACAAATTGTAAAACTGTCAAATTTAAATTAATATGTAATTAATTGTAATATGTAATAAATGTATTACTAACAAAAATTGTAAAACTGTTGTGTGGAAATAAAAGGCTTTTTTATTTTTATTTTATTTTATTTTATTATGGGCTTTTATCTTCTTCTACTTTACGTAAATTATCGATTTGTGCAATTAATTGTGTGTACTATAGATTTGTGATTGGTTCATAGAATAGCTACTATTCTACTAATCTCTTCCTACTAATATTACAAATGCGAAAGTTTGTGAGGATGGATGTATGTGTATGTGTATGTATATTTGTTACTCTTTCACGCAGCAAATACTACTGAACCGATTACAATGAAATTTAGCACACATTTCGAGGGTAACTTGGATTAACACATAGGATAGGTTTTATTGCGGAAATCCCACGGGAACGGGAACTACGCGGGTTTTTCTTTGAAAACGCAGGCGAAGCCACGGGCGAAAAGCTAGTACGTGAAAAGTTTGTGATGAATGGATGGATGTTTGTAACTCTTTTACGCAAAAACAGCTGATCGGATTTGTATGAAATTTGGATACAGCTATAGATTAAAGTCTGGCTTATGCCATAGAATTATTCTAAACTGAGTACCTACTGTGCAAGTGAAGCTGGGGATAAAACTAGCATTTATTTAAATGAGTTTCGTTTAGGAACAAGGTTCTTTACGTAACTATGTCAGTGGTTGCGAAATTTCATTATAGTTCAATGTTTATGAAATGTAGTAGGGTGCTTAAGTGTACAGCTTTCAGCAGAAAATGTACTCAAACTAAAATGTGACTTTATTTAACTAAACGTCGTTTAAAGCACTTTATAAATCGTCAATTTAACTACAATTAGGACAAAAGATTGTAAAGTCGTTTAAATAATTTAAGAGCAAGCATTTTGTTTTTTGACACGTGCCACGAGTAAATCACAAACACACACACACTGAAGAGAACTAGGAATTAATAACAAAAATTATTAATATTGGTATTTAAAATAGCCATCCGCCCACTATGACTAAAACCTAATAAATTATATACTAAAACCTTCCTCAAAAACCACTCTATCTCTTAAAAAAACTGCATCAAAATCCGTTGCGTAGTTTTAAAGATTTAATATATAGATAGGGACAGAGAAAGTGACTTTGTTTTATACTATGTAGTGATAACAATAAGAATTTTAAGCAAAAATAATATGTAAGTCTCTATCTTCAGATTCATTTTATAACAATTTTTCTATTGAAAACTTTATTTAACCATGTGAAAAGGAAAAGAGGAGTTATTTTATAAAATGTCACATTACCGATGCTATGATATCTAAATATACAATTGAATTCACAATATTGCAAAGATATTATACAAACGACGCCATATCAGTATTGCATGACTGTTTTCAATAATGTTCAATAACGATACTCTTAAAAGAAGTAGGGAAGAACTAAGGAATAGAGGAATATAGAATACGTTTGGTATTGTATATTTTTAACTTTATATTGGTCTAGCGCCCCGCTAATAGCAGTTTTGATCTGATCGGTCCACCAATTTCGCCCATGGCTAAAATTTTACAGAATTCGTCAAAATTTAATACCACGAGCTTGATAGTTTTGTAGTTATTATGATAGTAAGTATTATTATTTTTACATTTTTCTTTAGCCGAAGCAAGGGTACACAGCCAGCTTGAATATATTCATAATAAATTTCTATCCAGGTGTCACTAACATTAACTAATCCAGGACCAAAAATCCCAAGAGTGATATAGAGTGGTTTTATTTTCCTTTTTTTCAAGAATTTTCGCATTTCCCCGTCAGTCGTGTGGATGTTTGATTGATGGATCGTGTGTTTTAGTGATATGTTAAGGGAATTTCGTAAAACGGAAACTTTTTTAAATTTTGTAGTTCTGTTTCAATGGAAAATGTGATTTAGGTTGCTTTTCTACCAGTAATGTGCGAGGATGTGTAGCGAGGAAAGTGTTTGTAATAACCAATCATATCGTTTCATTTAGTTTGAAGTTTGAACAGTTTAGCGTTTGAAGCGATACTATTCTCGCACATTATTAGTGGAAAAGCACCCTTATGGTTCTGTATTGCTTGATTTTGTAGGATATAATATAGCTATGAAATGTTTACTTGTTGTTCAATATACATCCTATTCATATAATAAATGTGAAAGTTTGTATGGATGTTTGTTACTCTTTCACGCAAAAACTACTGAACCGATTACAATGAATTTTAGCACACATATAGAGGGTAACTTGAATTAACACATAGGATAGGTTTTATCCCGGAAATCCCACGCGAACGGGAACTATGCGGGTTTTCCTTTGAAAACGCGGGCGAAGCCGCGGGTGGAAATCTAGTATTCTATAAAATATCTGCAACTGTACTCATTAGAATACATTGACATAGGCATCAAAATGTAAAATGTATTCAAACAACACCGGCTGTAAAAGCTAGTGTAGGAACACAAAGTGTCAGACATGCTAATCATGCTAAATTAGTCGTAGATCGTAGAATTAAGTTCTCAATAATGAATGTTCGATGGCTAATGTGGCCTTTGACGGGCGCATGTAAGATGCATAATGCATGTGAACATCACGCGATGCCTACCTGTTGATCAAATCGATTCAGTGTGAAGGATTTAGAAGTGCTTTGTGTTGGGTTTGAAGAATTTGTAATGGTAAACGTTTGCAGTTTTAGAAGTATTCAATTTTGTTTTATGTGAAGTAGGGACTTTGAGTTAAAACTGAGGTTATTGGGGATTACCTTGATGTTATAAAGCCAGTATTATGTGGTATTATTTTGAACTGTGATTTTGAAGTAGGAAATGATGGCGTGAGACGATCTATGTATATGGCCCTGTCATTTTTCTACACTGTTTAAATAAATCATGGTACGGGGGTTGGGTTTCATTCTAATAAATAGATAGTAATAAGGAATAAGGTTGGTTCTGTTAAAATAATTGATTCAAATTCAAATGTACTTTTTGTAGCTGATGATTATAATTAACTCTTTTTTCAAAGAAGAATTATGGGACATTACCTGAAAAACAGTTCTTACTATCTTAGGAGCCTGGGTCACTCTAATTTGTAAAATGTTTTAAGTGAAATAAATGATTTATTTATTTATTAATTATAAATAAAATGAATGTACTATTTGCAAGCCTTTATCAAGATTTAAACATAGATTAATAAAAACCAACGAAATTTAATAGTGAACTCCATTTTAAAAAGAATAGCTTTTGAAGAATTTCATATAATATTAAATCAAATAACGTCAGCACACAGTTTTGGTTTCACAGCTGCACGCCACAGCTACGTGAATATTGTGAAACCCAAAAAACATTTTTGTCATGTGGCCATATATTTTTTTTACTTTCCGTGACTCTGATAGTATCCTGGATTTTACTCAAATATTTTTCTGTATACGTTTTTTGAATAAATACAATGTTTTGTGGTTCGGTTTTGCGGTGTGCAGATTTTTTGTGTTATGGGAGATAGGATTATTTTAATAATTTAAATCAAAATATTATGAGTTCTAATTGTTATGTTTATTAATTTGGGGAAATAATGCGTTGAATAGGATGTTTGTCATGTTGGTTCTCTGGACTATCTGATCGTAATTAGTTGAACTTTGACATGAGTAAAGCGGTAGGAAATTCAAAATTTTCATTACAGAAATTATTAATATATTATGTTGTAAGCAAATATCAAAACAAATAATTATTTAATTTCATATTCATAATAGTAATGATATATCAAAGGAAATAGAGCAAAGGAAAAAGCAGTTAAAACAGAAATCGTTTATTTGCTTCTCAACAAAAATTGTTATACGTCATACGCCCAAATTTCCCTGTGGGTATGTATTAAGCATATACAGTTTTCAGGCTTGTAAAAAGGTTCTAGTAAGTCGTTTATTTAGTTACAAATTTGTGGGAAAACATGGTCTGAGTTGCTCAAATAAACGACACGATTTTCATTAGTAAATTAAAAATCAGATGCTTTTACGATTCGTTTTTTCGGGCGATGTAATTTGTCTCGGATGATTGAGGAGGTAATAAAAGTAGCGCAGCTATTGTAAGTTGGATAAGCCGAACCCGGCTTACTTACGTAACATATACTAATGGTATATATTTTGTTTTTTACATAGGGATATTGTGTTGTAGGTACAATGTGTTTTTATAGACTTCAAAAAAAGGATGTTCTCAATTCGGCCGGTATGTATTTCTTTTAGTACACCGATTTCGACGAGGTTTCTGAACCGATTTTCGTGATTTTTATTTTGGATGATGCGGAATATTTTCGAATTGTTCTCATAATAATTTGATTCGGATAGGCCCAGTAGAATGTTAACTATAATTTTAGATTACTTGTATGAAGATATTGTAAGGTGACTTCAAAAACGTTCTAACGGTGAAAAGCACCTGGGAAGAATTCTGTGTATAAATCGATCCAATTCTCTTAGATGTTGTCGTGCTGCGGCAGATGTTTCTAAGATAAATGGTGCTGGATATATTTCTTATTGAAAACAAAGCTTTTAAGAAATAAACTAATACGTTGAGTTTCTGGAAAAGACGAACGGTAGAAAGCTAGAGCTATATTACGTAACAATTCCTTTTAAACGCAAAACTTGTATAGCCGTGGTTTATAGAGAAAAAAAAAGGCTGTTATAAAGAAATATGAACGTAATATTGTAAACTTAACAAACCTGCGTCTGATGGTTAGTCGGAAAGACTATCAGAAAGTTGAAGGATTAAAACCTGGAGTGCAGTTATTCTAAAGTTGCGTCTTGTGTATTCTAACTCTTTTTCAAGCTTCATGGGTGTAGACTTTTAATTTATACCCACTGAGAATGTTTAACTTTTTTAATAAAATGTTGTAAAGATAATGACAATTACTGATATTATTAAGTTTACGATATTATTTGTTGGAAGCATAATACAATAAATTTTATCTGACAAAAAATGTCCTAACATTTGTATATTTATAGCTGGATTTAATTATATATTATATATACAAAATTCTCGTGTCACAATGTTAGTCTGCATACTCCTCCGAAACGGGTAGACCGATTCTCATGAAATTTTCTGTGCATATCGGGTAAGTCTGAGAATCGGCCAACATCTATTTTTCATATGTACCACGGGCGAAGCCGGGGCGGACCGCTAGTATTTTATAATCTGCTGATTTTTGTACACCACCACCTCTACCTTCCTACCTGAAACTTGGCTATATCTCCTCTTAACACAATTTTATGTATCAATAAATAATTTTAATAAAGATTGATACAAGTTGTTAAACTAAACACAATAAATCAAATCGATCCAGCTATTAATTATGAAGATTAACGTAATTTACGGTTGGTAATTAATTTTATTACATACCTATACATATACTACTTATAATGTAAAGTTTGTCACATACTGTACACAATACTATTATAAACAATATAGATACCTAATACCTATGTATTATAATGTAAGGCTGATTTCACATAAGGTAGCCAATATAGGTATTATACATACTATAAGGTTGGGTTCACATAATATGCCCAAGACACTGGAAGCAATTTGCCATGTCGAACGGGCAAGATATCGGTTATCGAAATTCACACTTCCTTGTTATAATAAGTATGAAATTTGTTACCAGACTTCATAAAATAAGGTGGTTCTATTTTACTGAAAAAATAAAAGAAGACAAAGAAATAATTTTGTGGGTTACCATGCATAAAAACGAAAGATGAGGTTTGTTTTCAATTGAATAATAGTCATTTTTTAGAACTCAATGTTTTCATTTCAATTCTAATTCAATGCTTTATCAAGAATACACTATTGTACCCTATAATAAAACATCTGAATAAACCAGACTTTGAATACTAAAACAGCTCTATATCCTATAATAACACAAAACCATTTTGATCCAAAAACATGAAACATAAACTTCATACGTTTTTGCAAATTCCAAACCGTTCAAACTATTATGAACTCTCGTAGAAGCGTTAACAACTTTCTAAGCTAAAATGTCACAACTGAAAACATCCTCGAGAAAGATTCGTATGTTTACCAACAATATATCTGTTGAAAACGATATACAGTCCCTACTGGGAAAGTAAGTCACGGAACGAATGCACTTGGACGCATTCCAACAGCCCAAGATCATAATAATGATTTATTTATTTTTCCAAATGCAATATTTTATAAACCGATAGCGCAGTTCCGATAGCGTTCACAATTTTAATATTCAAATGCATTTGTGGATGCTATCTTATATTGAATTCAAGTTTTTGACAAATAAAATTTCGCTGGCACATATTTGGCGATTAGAGGTTTGAAAAGTGTTTTGTGTATATGGGGCATTTGGTATGTGAAGGTGGAAATGGAGCTTTGGGGCTTTCAGGAAAGCTTATAATCTATACTTACTCTATACAAATATTATAAAGTTGAAGAGTTTGTTTGTTTGAACGCGCTAATCTCAGGAACGACTGGTCCGATTTGAAAAATTCTTTCGGTGTTAGATAGCCCATTTATCGAGGAAGGCTACAGGCTATATATCATTACGCTAAGACCAACAGGAACGGAGCAATTCGGGTGAAACCGCGGGGCACAGCTAGTATAACGATAAAGATAATAATTTTGTATCTCCGTGTGGTGAAAACTTGGTGATCTGTAGTGTATGAGCAAAATATATTTAAGGAATTTTAGGTTTCAAACTCAAACTCAAACTCAAACATTTATTTATTCAATTAGACTTCTTCTAGAAGCACTTTTGAAACGTCATTAAGTACATATTTTTAACATTTACCACCGATTCGGAAAGCAGTATCTACGGAGAAGAATCGGCAAGAAACTCCATAGTTGCTCTTTTTAATCATGTCAGATTTATAATTTTACAAATTACATATGTAATATCATAATATATTATCATAATATACCAAAGAACTGTCCTGTGGTTTTTACGCGACAACCCTCCATGGGTTTTTATCTTCCAATATTGTAATAGGCTCTCTGGACAAGTACATTTTTAATATAAGTTTTAAATTTAGAACTACTAAACTCTTTAATATTATGAGGAATTCTGTTGTAGAAGCGTATACCTTGGCCCATAAATGAATTTTTAACTTTAGCTAGCCGGAAAAATGGCATTTCAATTTTATTTCTGTTTCTTGTGTCATAACAATGTCTATCTCCTACTTTTGTGTGTAAGTAAGCGTTATTATGTACATATAAAATATTATTAAATATATACTGCGACGGTACAGTAAGGATACCAGTATTCTTAAAGAGATCTCTTAGTGAGTTTCGAGCACGCAAATTATATATAGAGCGTATGGCTCTTTTCTGTAATATAAATATAGTTTCTATATCTGCAGCCCTGCCCCATAGCAGAATTCCATAGGACATTATGCTATGAAAGTAGCTAAAGTAAACCAATCTAGCCGTTTCTTCATCGGTGAGACGCCTTATTCTTCTAACTGCATATGCAGCTGAGCTGAGCTTAGCAGCGGTGGTGGTAACATGAGCCCCCCATTGAAGCTTCTCATCTAATGTCAAACCAAGAAAAACAGTCGATTCCACAGGGTACAATACCTCCCTGTTTAAGATAATATTCCTTTTCACCTTTTTTACATTTGGGAGGATAAATTCTACACAATTTGTTTTTTTTGTATTTAATAGTAAATTATTAGCATTAAACCAATTGGATATGCGTAAAAGAGCAGAGTTTACTTCGTCAACATTTGTGTCATGTCTATCCACATTAAATATTAATGAGGTGTCATCTGCAAACAGTACTATTTCACACATATCCTGCAAATAATAAGGTAGGTCATTAATATACACTAAGAACAAAAACGGTCCTAAGATAGATCCCTGCGGAACACCTATGTTAATCGGCGCACCGCAAGATTTCTCTCCATTAACGACAACGGTTTGTACCCTGTTCTGAAGATATGAAGCTATGAGATCCTGAGCTAAACCTTTGATACCATAAAAATTTAATTTCCGTAATAGAGTGGAATGTTCTACACAGTCGAAAGCCTTAGAAAGGTCGCAGAATATCCCCAAAGCATTCTTTGAATTTTCCCATGCTTTGTGACAAAAGAGCTACTCCGGCATCAGTGGTAGAGCGCCCCTTTGTGAAACCATACTGTTTGGCGTGCAGTAAACCATTTGATGCAAAATGACTATTTAATTGGTTTAAAATTAGTTTCTCGAAGACTTTGCTCAAAGTTGGTAATATGGAAATTGGCCTATAGTTATTACTGTCTTCTTGGTCACCACTTTTAAATAAAGGAATAACCTCGCTAAACTTTAGTAAATCAGGGTTAAGGCTACTAATACTAATGATCCTTAGATAAATAATATTTGTCAGTTTGGATGACTGCACAAAGAATAAAAGATTATTAAGTGCTAATCTATCTTAAGATATCTACTAACAAAAAAAAATACTAACCACAACTGTATTGTATTCAACGAACCTTTATATTATTATTAGTGCGATTGAGGTATTCCGGATTCCCGAAAAATACTTTTACTTTATTTGTTAGAAAATAGATGAAATGCATGGTTAATGCCCCATACCATAAAAGAGACAAGGCACACAATGCTATTTTTCATTCACCCTGCGTAGCTGAGTTAGTACTGAATGCTTATCATCTATGATGTATGATATGATGTGTATGATGCATTGCAGCATGTATGATATGATGGCCTGGAATAAATTAAGAGGGGAGTAGATTTAGGAGGATGTGTTTGATGAGGGGTGACGATTATTTAAGAATGATGGATCAATAATTCATTTTCCCGTGTACTTCCTATACATTCAATTATTTATTAAAAGTGACCTACGGGCCAATCAAATATACTTTTTTACTTGATCGACATGGCTACGCAATATGTAATGTAATAATATAAAAACACTATACAAAACTGTTCACCTATTTCGAGTTAGAAACTCACAAATACACGTGTTAAACTTACCACAAAACTTCAACCGCAAGTAAATTCTTGTACTCATTGAAAAGGGCATTCCAAGTACGACCGCCTCGGATCGATCCCAAAATAAACGCAAGGAGCTTGCTAGAGGTCAATAAAGCAAGAAATAGATTAAATTTTCAGGGAAATCTTAGTAATAATCAATCAAATGGATAACAATTAAATCAACAGGGTGGGTCTGTACCTGACCTCACCCTTTGTGACGAGGGTTGCTGGCGGTGTCTTTGAACTGCCCATTTATATATCTAAGCATATTTATCAATCTTCAAAGGATTGAGATTGTAATTGTGAGATATTTTTAAATGTGAAGATGTGGAATTAGATTTGTGTGTGTATGTGGTTATCGGAGTGTGGGTGGCGTGTTAAAATTATCTTTCAGTTCAAATAAAAGAGTTTTTCCATTTGAGTTTCATTTTCGGGTGTTTTACTGATAATTAATTAATATGATTACTCATATTACCGCAATATTTTTTAAGCAGTTTGACGACATAACTTCTAATGTTGCACTAAACTAAGCTATCTCCTCAAGATTTAGGGGACGTGCAGAAAATAGTAAAGCATAGAAATTGAAGCTTTAAGCTACAGTACAAGTGAGAATAGCTTAAATTATCTACCAGTTAACAAATAACATGCACTTCTTAGAAAAAACCTTGTTAAAAAATAAACAAGATTTAAATCAAGATTCAAAAACAGTTTTCCAAATTTTACCAGAAAACGCGTTTGTTTATAAAAGTGACTTATAAAACCTATATGTATACGTATTCAATCGGGTTGTTTTGTTGATAGAAGTATTCAGTTTTGAAAAATGGACGGCAAATATCAAACTCCGTTGTTATAAATCTCAATGGTTTGTAAAAGCTATTGTTTATGAAAAGTCATTTTATTATTTGCATGTATTTTGATGCGATTTCAAACGACGTTGTTAGATTTGAGTGTTATAACAACATTTGAATGTTTAATTAAAGATTGTGTATTTGTTGCATTCATTTTTGGACGTGATATTTATGGAAACCTTAAAACTTAAATACTTGTTTTTATTCTTTATTCAAGTACTGTTTGTTTATTAAATTTAGCTCTAACTTCTTAATGAATGTGGATGAATAGAATCGTATATTTAAAATTACAGCAAGATTAATATCTTGCTGTATATTATAATTAATCTCCTAACTTCACGAAAAGTTCTATTTAATTTAGTAAATGTATAAAAATAATTTTTACATCACTGCGCATAGCTAAAATAGTTAATTCCCAAAAATATATAATAATAGTTTAATTATATTATTACTTTCACAAGTAGTCATTATACAATTATTTTAATCACAACACAATCATATTTCGCATATTTCCAAAACAATATGTTAAGCATTTCTGTTAATAATATCGTTTAATTAATATCAATTACTATGTCCAAAATGACGCTCAGTAATTTCCAATAATAATAATAATTATCGGGAACTCTGTCAATATTGTTTACACGAATTCCTGTGACGTCATCAAAGCAATGCATCTCGTTTCGCTTCATTATCCACATAAGTCTCCCTTTGATGTTATTAATTTATTCACTCGATAAAAGTAAAGCCAGTTTTCACGAGGGATAAATCTGTTTTAATAAATGATACTTGTGAGCTTTCTGTTCAGGGGTTTACTTGCGTTTTTTGTTAAAACTAGTTGATTATAGACCTTGATACTTTTCCCTCACCTGCCCTAAGAGGTTTATTAAAAAACGCTTTTAGTAAAGTAATATATGTATAAGTATTTAAATACCATCAAAATGAGTTTATTGCCTTTGAGTAGTAGAATAAAAATACACGCTACAATTAGATAAATTTCATCGTTTCTTATCTTAATAGTTAACAATACAGAAAGTTTTGACAGCCCGTTGAAATAATGAAGCGGCGTGTATCTGCGATGTTGTTGGATTCCACGGAAAATATATCAACCCGCAGAAGAAACGTACGTTCAAATTGATGGGGCTCTTATTTATTTGAACGCCTCGTCTGTACACCTGCTTCCAGTAATTAATGTACGGTAGACATCTATTGATGGCTTCAATGTAAGGCCAGGAACACACGACGCGGTTAATTACGTAAATTCAATGATTGTGTGTAGCCTTATTCGGATGGTATGTAGGTTAAGGGGTTGTTATGTTCTTATTTATTCTCGCTTTGATGTGAACGATACTTGGCTCTAATTATTATTGCTATAATTATTTGTTTTTGATATTTAAGGGACGTCGTTCATCATATTATCTTGAAATTATTTATGTTTTCGTAAGGAATTAACTTGAGATGTAAGATTAGAATGAGTGTAATAATAGAAAGGAATCATATTTTTATTCAGTAACGTTTCTAGGACTTTCTTCAATACGACAAAACTATTACTGAGTTACTAAGAAAGTTATAGTTACTGAAACTGTGATAATTCTATATGAACATAAGGTCCCAATGTTGTTTAATGAGACAGAAGTATTTTTATTGGATACTAGCGGTCCGCCCCGGCTTCGCCCTTGGTACATATTTACGTTTTCTCTACATACGAACTATCCTCGTACTTCAAGGAATATAATAAAAAATTCTACACATTTATATGCCAGGACAAATTTTAAAACATACGTGAAGAATTATTTCATACCGCAGTAACACATTCCACACTCTAAAGCGTAGCAATGATTAAAGTTTCAGTAATTAAATCACATAATATTATAATATCAGCTAAACCCGAGGTGTCAGAGTAAACTATTATGTAACCGTTTCTGCAGTTGCATAATTTTAACCGATTTAATATATTCAGTCCGCACGTTCGCACAAAATAACTGTCCAAATTTGAGTTAGTTTGAATATAATTAGTTATGTTTCGCTTTGGATTGTGTAACGAGAATCTGCAGGGGATTTTTGTACGTTTTGCTGATCTGAAGAGGCTTGTTGTTTTGTTTTATTACATTTAGAACTTTGATAGGAGTATCAGTTAGATATTGATTAGGGATGATGATTAATGCTGTTGAATTTGGTATCGTTAAAGTGTTCTTAAAGAAACGACTCTACCATGTATGCTTAACATGTTAAAAACGCATAAACTCGGAGCCAACTGTAACATCTATGAATTATCAATGTTACGTCATCTGTGAAAAATCAAAAACTAAAATTAGCATGGCGTAGCAAAGCAATGCTCATTATTTACGAGAATATATATTACTTTCATCGCAATTTCTATCAAAAAAGTATTATTCTTTCATGATTTTCATTAATTAAACTCAGATCTAATATACTAATACTGTAACATCTATGAATTATCAATGTTACGTCATATGTGAAAAATCAAAAACTAAAATTAGCATGGCGTAGCAAAGCAATGCTCATTATTTACGAGAATATAATATATTACTTTCATTGCAATTTCTATCAAAAAAGTATTATTCTTTCATTATTTTCATTAATTAAACTCAGATCTAACAGACGTCTTTCTCTGTCAGAATAATAGCCTCCAAACCAAACACAAAAGTTTCAAATTTTATAACAATAACCGACCGAAAGTTACCAATATTGCAATAGTTTTGGCTACTTCATTACTGTGTTGTTTGATTGGGGGGTTAGTTCATCACAATTCCGTGAACTATTCCCGGAATAACTATGGCCGGGGGAACGTCTAGGGGCCCGGGAACGCGATGGATGTTCTCGCCTGTTCTAGAATACTTGGCGTCTAAATTGTGGGAATTCCTGGAAATCCCACGTGGACGGAAACGATGCAGGTTTTTATTTGACTACGTGCGATGAATTTCATGAATTTTAGCAAGCATGTAGATTCGACCAAAGGATTCGACATTGAAAAGATCATGGGCTTCTTATTGAGAATATATTTAATTAATAAAATACAATGATGGAGAGAACGAATACAAATTAAATGTTCAAAAACACGTTTATCAATACAGATAACATTATATTTTGTGTAAGGTCAAGGAATTTTCTAGACAAAAAACCGCAATTCTGATGGAATCCGACAAAAAGCAATGGAATATTATTATAGCTACGTTTGTAGATTTTTTCTTCACTTACACGTCTTCGCGTAATAAATAATGGATTGAAATACACAATTGTAATTTCTTTTGATGTCAAAGAAATTCCGGGAACGAATAAAAATTGATATTAATATATGAGTTTTGTGTGTTGAGGTTTTTATTGATTATATCAATTTGAGAGAGGCTGGATGCAATATAAATGAAGTGTGAGTTTGGTATCAATTTGAGCGAATGGTGAATGAATAAAATATTACATGTAATATGGGTAGTTATAAACCTACTTACAAAGAAAAAAAATGCAAGTGTTAAAACTATCGAAAATTCTAGATATTTTTAAGGTAGCGATCCAATCAATGAAAAAATCAATTAAATACCTATATAGATTGAGAGTGTAAAAACGAGACGAGATAATGAATATGTAATATGTTACGTAATAATTTAGTAATTAAATCAAGTTAAGAACAATTCATATTAGAGCTAAATAAATCAATGCTTAGAATTTGTATGATTACGTATGAACTGAACATGTGTAAGTCGATTTATTTCATCAAAAAGTAGCCAGTAAATAAACTGGTAACCTATTGATAGTAAGTACATTGACCGCCTTCTTGGTATAGTGGTTGACGCGTGAGCGTAACACCGAGTGCTCCTGGGTTCGATTCCCGATGAAGACGAAGAAAAAAAAAATGTCTCGGTCTGGCAGGACACAGAAGGCTGATCACCTACTTGTCCCTAAAGAAAATCGATCAGTGAAACAGATGTATTACATAATGCATCTGCCCCTTACCCCACTAGGGGACATGGGACTTCACACACATTTTCCGCTATCGAGATATTTGACTTATTTCGATCATGGTCTGTAACAAAAATATAATAAAATACCCACTTAATTCCCCATTACACCGCACACTTGGAAAGATCGACGAATAAAATAATAATTTCAACCTCAACTGAATATAATCGTTTATAATAAACGTTAATGAGGCTGAGCTCGAATTAATGCGATTATCACAGAACGGCGGAGGCAATGGCCCGTTCGACTCATTGACTCAACATTTACTGGATTAATATATTTTAAATTTAACCATCGAATTAGATTGGGGCCACGGAAAGTGCGTCCGTTGAATTTGTATATTTTTTAACTAGTTCATTATTAGTAGTAACTCTTCTTCTATAGACATTGATCACCGTAGGCAGATTACAGAGTTCGTTCGCTCTACCACTAAAGAGATTAAAGACTAGATAGAGTCTGTGAGTTACTGTTGCTCTACCGCTATAGAATTCAGCAATTTTAAACAGTGATAAAACAGACAATGTCCAAAAATATTTTTTTTTCAACTTGACGACACTGAAATGAAGTAAAATTCTAGTGTAGCAATTCATATTGCTACATGTACAACATACAACACATAACTTTATTAAATCACATACCATATTTACCTATTATCTTCTTCACTATGTTACAGTCATTAAGACATACTATTTATGTAAGTACTCTATATTCTTTAAATAGTAAAGCGGCACATTCTATCAAGTATAATTACATCGCATATTTAATTCACTAGCCACCGCATGTCTAATGGCCCCACACCGCAACTCTATTAAGAGGAGACCGACAAAGATTGCTTTTGTACACTAAATGACTCTTATTACTCCCGTCCTTTAAAACGGATTGCGTTGTGTCTATTTTTGTAGGAAACACTGCCGAATGAGCGTTGTAAGGTTGGCTTGTAGGCAGAAATGTGTGAGGTTTTAGGGATGTTGGAAAAGGTGTGATGGTGAATACAGGTTGTGTTATGCGATATTATGCTTTAGTTATTAAATTATAAAGTCTATAGTGCGTGTAGGGAGACAAGAGAACTATTATAATTATATAAAAATGAATCGCAAAATGTGTTGGTAAGCGCATAACTCGAGAACGGCTGAACCGATTTCGATAATTCTTTTTTTATTATATTCCTTGAAGTACGAGGATGGTTCTTATGTAGAGAAAACGTAAACATGTACCACGGGCGAAGCCGGGGCGGACCGCTAGTTAATTATAAAATCGGGCGATAAGATCTCATTTAATAATAAAATATAATACGTCATAGTCATGTTATTGTTAACAATAAATAGTGTAGTCAAAATATTTAAGCTGGCATAGAAATATAGCTATATCTACCTATAGATAAATTTAATATGAATCACATGAGCTCTACACTATACAAGAATCGTCAAATATTGGAAATAATTTACCGTTTCCAAGATCTGAAGAAAATTATCATCGACTACCTACAGCAACATATAATTATAACCTTAAACATTATTTAAATGAAGTCGTGAATACGTGCTTTTCAATTATGTAAAATACACAAAAACGTTTATTACAAGAGAACAAAATGAAGCAACCGATAATTGTGTAATTTACGAATAAATAATAAAGTAACATGATTATTTCAGTCGTTTCATGTGTTCCTTTGAAATATGACGGCCATATTTGTTCTTCGGCAATTCACAAAGATTCCCCTTTGACGAGATCACTGTTAATAACTCTTAATTAATAATTATTAAGGCTTTAAGGCACTTAAGTTACGTGAATAAACGTGACGTCATTCAGACTTTAATACGAACAAAGTGACGTGATACGCTTAGGCGATTAACACACGGTGCCGCGTGCCGCCGCGGTTGGCGGTGAAGCGGTTCTCAAGTTGCATTGGCTTCTATTAAATCCGTTGATACCAAACACACATACACCGCCCGACCGCGCGGTCGAACGGTCCGTTCCTCGTAGGGATTTACTGCCAACCGCCGCGGTGCGCGGTGCCGTGTGTTAATCGCCTTAGTGTGTTTACTATTTACACGTCTATTTCAATGTAGTGTAGACTTAAAATTAATTTTCAAGGAGGTAACTCAGTTGGTGACTATAGTAACTATCATATTAATTGGCATAGGAGAATAATATAGCTCTTTTAATATATGCTATTATATTCGAGCAACGATACGACAACGACTACGACAATTTCTCTTGCTTTGAAATTTTTATGTTATACAATAATTCTGATAAATATTACACATTAATTCAAAGGTTCCCTTGCTTACAAAACGTTTTCACTTTTATAAAAAATTGGTTGTTTGTAAAGTAGGTTTACGATCGAGATGTTTACGTGATAACGTCTTATTGGTGGCAGCGCTCGAGATGAGACGGGAGATCGGTCCGTCTCTCTCTCGTTATACCTGCGATCGCGCTCGTGAGGTTTTGGTGTGACACAAGTTTCTGAACATGTCACCCGACTAAACGATTTTAAAAACGTTATCACGTTAAAAATGCGTTCAAAATGCAGTGAAAACTACCGCAAAATACGCACACAAATATGTATATTCAACAGGATCTCAACAGTTAGGAAGCACCAGCCATCAGAAATTCCCTTTAAAAAAGTCCGCTTGCAATTACTCCATGTCTATATAGTTTTCAAATTAGCCGCTGTAAAGCGCTGCCATACAAAGCGAGGTGTATACATTATTCAGGAGTTCTGCAGACCATTAGCGGATTGAGTGCGGTGTCAGCTACCCAATGATTTAAAGTGCTTGAATCGCTGGATTGATCTGGGTATCTAACGATGAGTGATGGGATAGAAATAGCTGGAAGATTTGAGGTGGATTTTTTTAGAGAATTTTTTTTAGGAATGTTATTGATACAAGAGTGTTTCATTGATTTTGCTGGTATAAAAAAAACAAAACTAAATTATATAGGTAATTGATGCGATCGTATGATCACTGAAATTTTCATTTCAAATTAAGAAACACTATTTTCCAACTATGTTTCTTGTAAAATCGTATCTTACATAGTATATTTTTATTCAATACAAATGTTTTAACAGTGAAATAGAGGTGTACCTAAAATAATACAATGGCTCGTATTTATACGAGTGGTAATGAATAGGTCTGTTAATGTGAATAAGAACAGGGCCGGATTTGCTGACACTGATTTTAGTTTTAGGGTTCTTTTTTTAAATTTTCAGTTTACCAGTCAAAAGAGTAGTCATATAAGTATTTACGATTACGTATAAAAAACTAATAAAACAGTTTTAAAAATTGACTTGCAAACACCCTTGCTGCACTGAATTACGTGTCTAATAAAACTAATTGCATTACTACTAGTGGTGTCCTATATTAGAATGTGATCCAAAAGAAGAAAAATTATCTCTGAAAATGAAATAAATTGTTTAAAATAACCCAAATATACTATCAAAATGTTCAATTAATAAGTATGTATTTCACTTTATGCGTCATTGAGTTATTAAAAAAGTAGTTCAGTGACCTACGATAATACGGCGCCCTACAAAAATAGCGCCCTAGAAACCGTAACAATGAGACGGTAGATTCGGCACTGTGGAGACGCTCATGTAATTAGGTTCTTGCTTTTATTTCATTAAATTCACCAGTTTTTCTAGTTCATCTGGGTAACACTATTTCTGTATGAGAACTGTGAAAATTTGCACACTTTATTTTTGTTAGTGAAACATTAATGGTGTAATTACATTTGCTAACTTTGGTATTTTAATGAATTTATTTACATGGGCAAATTAAATTACGTTTCTTATTGAAAATATTCAAATCTAGTATTTTTTTAATATTTTATAAGAATAATACAGTATCAATAGCTGGAGCATATGCTCTAACCATCTACTGATAGTAATTTAATTGTCGATATTGAACGCTACGCTAACAGAAAGCCACTTGACTAGGGGGGCAGTTCCATTTACTAGATGCTGATAGGTACTCTTATCGTTACAAATTATTTTCTATCTAGTAAACATTGAGATATGTTAATCACCAATTAAAGTACGAATAGCATTATTTCCTATAGTGTATCTTAAAATTTTGATTCAATACATGGTAAAATAATTGTACACAAAGTTAAATGGCGATGTGTGAAATAGTTAATACAATTATAAGCATGAACAAGTTGGCGCAAAACTTTGTATTCTCCATTACACTGATCCTAAGACCCTAACTCTCTTACACACATTACTTTGACATTATATAATGTTTGGGAACTTATAGGATGCGGATCTAATTAATTAACGTTATTTATGATATGGGAGTAAGGAAACAAAAATTGGAATGGAATATTTGTTCCCTACTTCTTATGTGTACCTATAGCCTTAATATAACACTCATATAGTTATTTTCTGTGTTTGATTTTATGACTGTAGGTATACATAAATGGAACACAATTAAACGGATTTAAAAGAGGATTATCATTTTGACGATTCTTGGATATTTTTTGCAATTTGTTGCATTATAGATTTACATACGGTATTAAAACTGATCGAGTTGTCTTCATGATCACTTTGACTTGCAATTAACGCTCTTAAATAGTCATATATTATAAGAGCTATAAGTACGAAATTCGTGAACACATATACCTCATCCTAATCGTCAGGGTATCAATCGTCGATCGGCGCGCCGATAGCAACTCCGTCCGATCTCTCGCCGACTCGATCGACACTTTACGAGGCGCTTTATCGTGTGACCCACAATCGGAACGCTTTGCAACTTTTTTGAGCCCCTTTTTGCTTCGAATTTTGGGAGTTTATGGTAATTTATGAGTTTCCGAATCGGATGGGATGATTTTAGATAAGGATTGATTGAATGGTGGGTGGTGGATGCAATGTGTTTCTCTGTTTGGTGTTTTTATTAGAGGATAAATGAGTTCATGCATTCCAAAGAAAAGGTATGAAATAAATGTGTTTGTGCTTATGAGCAAGGAGAGAAATAAACACAAACAATATAACTCTACTCTAGTTTGATAAGAACTCAATGAATTCTTTACTAATTAGTGACGCACTGAGAACTACGGTTGATCAGTTGGTATACATATATTTCCTTATCACGCTATACTGTATCCCACAAAGTACAGAAAATACGATATCCAATAAAATTAACTACATCTTAGCAACCTATTTTTCTATATTTAAACAATTTGTTTGAACAATAATTTACGTGCACTTGTCGACAAACAAATTATTAACAAAAAACATTTTGCACTAGTAGAATGGTTAATTGCTCAACAACGATTTCTTCCAGGCTCCTAAAGTAAAACTGCATGTCAAACGCCCATCTATACTAATATTATAAAGCTGAAGAGTTTGTTTGTTTGTTTGAACGCGCTAATCTCAGGAACTACTAGTCCGATTCGAAAAATTATTTCAGTGTTATAAAGCCCATTCATCAAGGAAGGCTATAATATCATCACGCTAAGACCAACAGTAGCGGAGCAATGCGTGTGAAACCGCGGATCACAGCTAGTTTTTAATAACACAAGGCTATTAGTTTGACAAAAAGCATTCAATTGCAAGCACACAAAACGAAGCTTACACGAATCTCATTAGAGCTAACATAGAACAAGTGAAACTGGCTGTAGATTAATTAAATTCAGCATGGCACCGATGCGTTCCCGATTTCATTAGCATTCGCTGAGACCGCGATACACCGGGAGCTGGTTGTTTGTTTTTGTTTCTATACTGATCTTGTTAATAAGTGGTGATAGTTGTGTCTTGTGGTAGTGAGTGTGTAGAGTTTAGGTTTTAAAAGTGGGTTTATAAGGAAAATAATATATTTCTAGAGGTTTTTTAATAGTGTGTTAATGTGTACTTTGTTTTAAAACAGCTATTATGAAGCAAACAATATTTATAGCGTGCATTTCAAAAACAATAATTAGTCATTAAAGTATTCACACAAACCAAATAAAAACCTGATAACTCTATTAGTTTCAACACCTTTAAATTGTACAGTTGTTTTCATTTAATCACCATCTAATTTGCCGAACTTTCAATCTAAAATTTCATTACATTAAATAACAAAATTTGTCGTCGTCTCTCGGTCTACGTTCGGGTAAAATCTATTCGATGTTTGCTTTTACTTTAGCAAAACTCTGAGAGAATAATGTATTTGGTGTGTTTGTTTGATACCGTGTAAACTTAATGATTCAGCCAATTTAACTGCTTATAAATAAGTTTATATACGTATAGCGGATTATTATTTAACACATTTACATAATCCAAAGATGAACGTAGATGAGACAAGATCACTTTGGAAAAAAAAACATGTATAAAATTGGCAATTTTATTAGGTCTTATTTAATCATTCTGGAGAAGTGTCAGGGTTTTCTTTGTACTTAAATTTTTACCTTTTCTCTACTGCCTGAAATAAAAATGTAGTTGACATGTACACGGAGCAAGGGACACTGTCAAGTAGGAACGAGTACAGAATAATTTTGTGAAGATATCATAATATAGAGCTCTAGTAGATATATTATTTATATTTCTTATGTGTCCCTAGTGCAATACATACTTAAGAAAATATGGTTAAATATATAAAAGCATGTTGATGATTTCCCTCGGAACTTAAATGAGTTTTCACTTAAAACAATCTTTTATAATACTTCATTTGATATTCTTAATAATACTTTATTTAACTTACAACAAGTTTAATAGTGGAAAAAAAAAATAATAAAATACGAACACAAGTTTAAAAAGCTCAGGTTTATTGAAGATCTAGATCACTCACTCCATGTCATACAATACCTGCGCTTCAACAAAATAAAAAAACCTCGCTCAACAATATTAAATATCAATATTCTATATAAAAGCAATTTTAAAATGTTCAGCTAGTTCGATTTTGAATCCGGTAATCCTATCTAGGAGCGGTACTACGGTTAGAGCGCATTTACATTAGGGCGAGTTAGTAGCGCGGCAACTGCACGGCAGTTTTGCCACTGTGCAGACGATAAAATATGTTATGTAAATGTTATGAAGGTAAATGTTAAAAATAAGTAATGGCGATTCGAAAGTGCTTCTGAAAGAAGTCTAATTGAATAAATAAATGTTTGAGTTTGAGTTTGTCAAAACTTTATTGTATAAACAGAAGAGCGGCTGTCGCACTGCTAAAATACTGTTCAATCAGCAATGAGCAAGTGTTGCAAGCGCACGTCAATATAATAGTACTGCAAAATGAGCGAGTTCTATACCGAACGATTTATTTTAGAAATTCATGAGCGTTGTTAAATGTATGTTGACATTTACAACCACAGAACCCTAAAAACTTGGAAAGAATTATGTACAGTGTATTACTGTACATAATTCTTTCCAGGTACATAAATCAGTGTGTTGATTTGTTGTTGAAACATTTTCCAGCCGGAATCCATTTTTGAAATTATATACGTCACATTACAAAACTGCAACGCGGCTGCGGCACTGCTAATGCGCGACTGTTCTTATAATGTGAAGGAATATGCTTCTGACGCGATACTGTCACGATGCTAACCCTCTAATGTAAACGCGCTCTTATAATGTCTGCAGGCAGCGGCACGTG
>CAJQZN010027767.1:0-28691 GCA_907164685.1 Colias eurytheme | reverse complement strand
AACAAAAATGACATCAAAAATATCATGAACGTTAAAAATAGTATTTTATCTTAATATGTGTGTGTATGTATTATCTTACAAGTGCAATGTATGATACATAAAGGCATTTTAAGTTTGAAAAATCAGATGTTTTGCGCAAAGTGACAGTAGTACCCACCTCAACGCTTCGCTTATGAGGCGTGCAATAAGCAGTATCAAGATCGTTCAGTCCATTTTCCCTAGGGTTGCACACTCAAAATTTTGATTTCCCAATTTGCCATCAGATTCTGGTTTACCTATATACATGATTAAAGTACACGAATTTTTTTGGCATTTTTGACGTGACAACGTCTTATAATTCGATAGAGCCGGCTGCACGCACGAAAAAACATGGCTCATGCGGCGTTACCTCGCTCTGAGGCGTTCCATGTGAGTGTTGAAGTGCAAGCGAGAGCGCAGAACGAGCGACAAAGAAGCACAATCGGACGTTGTCGCGTTCAACTATCGTCAGTAAACCGACTCTACAGACAAACAATTTTTAGTTATTTAATTAGGTATTACCTTAAAACAATTATCCCAATTTTTACAGTGCTACGTATATTAATTTCCAATGAACAGATAGCTTACTTAACATAACTTTACTTCACATTAAATTAAACATCAAATAAATTAAATAAAAAATGAATACAACAATTTAGTAGGTATCCTATATTAATACTCACAACTGATTGAGAAAATAGGTTTATTTTTCACTGATAGAGCCTATTTTATAAAAAAAATATCAGAACATTTGTAAATCTTTGGTTAAATTCAATTTGAATTTATTTTAAAATATACTTGATTCAAGGATGTAGGTACTCTTATAATGTAGACATCTTGTGAATTGCGAGTTGATATATGTATAGACAAACAGATAAATAATATATTTATTTTGCTGACGGTACTTCTATAAAACGATGACGTGAAAGCTCTCAATATTTTTAATTATTTCCCGTTCCCCTAAGCTTCGATAATTGCAAATAAATATTCTTATGTATTGAGGATATGCAAAATTTAAACCAATAAAGTTATTTTTAAACCAAATTATGTTTTAAAAGTCGATTTAAAATTTATAAGCCACTTCTTTGGCGTTTTCGATTATCAGTAGGTAGGTAATATTAACACAAACGCTATATTTAAATAAAATCTATTTTATATTTATATTATAACCAAATTCAAGGCTTTATTTGACTCTGAAGCATTTAGTTAACTATTCTGTATTTATTTCACCACCAAAATTATTGTATTTTATTATTAACACCAATCAACTGTTTCTAAACTACTCGTATTGGATAAGCCGTAAGTGCAGTGACAAGCATTTGTATTGAAGACATCAAATAATTTAATATAGAGCTCATATGATGAAGAAATAATATTTAAATGATCAGAAATAACATTATGATTGCTGAAATTTAGCTAAATTCAACGTGTAAATATTAATAATAATACCAAAAAATGTGGTGTTCCGTTAACATTAGGTATCTATGTCTAAAAAGACTATTATAATTCTATTTATTCGTATCAATGACATTAAAAAAATCAACACGTTCACGGGGATATCAAAATTCACAAAATGTTGTCTAATTCTGCTTATATATAGTGTTATATATAGATAAAATGCGAGGGAGCACACCCTTATTAAAAAACCATCGCCCCCATATCAAAGTATTGTGACCCCAATGTTTAGAAAAATCTATATTTTTGATGGCAATCCATCAGTGGTGTGATGTAAATGTCATTGGAATTGTTTGACACTATTATAAAATAATTATTAGACTATTCAGTTTTTTTAGCAGCATTAATAGGAGAACATGTACCCTGTCTTTATTATGCAGTATACTTGTGGTCATTTGCTAATACGTGTGGAATCTTCAAGTAAAATACAAAATATAAATATTCCTATACGAATAATAGTACTTATACGTAAATTTATTTATTATGGAAGATGAAGTTATTGTCTGTAAGTGAACGAGGTTATCCCTCACATATAAATCTTGATACTTTAAGGAGCGGTTTACGACCAAGAATTGATACGTTTATTCGTTTATCAACAGCGTCTCTATGGGTAACGGGCATGTATCACATCGTACCTTACTACATCATTACATGAAAATGTTGTAAATCTCTAAGTTACACCAACTTTTACAACAGTAGTAACCTATACTATATTTATGTAGAATCTTAACTAGAATGTGAATTAACGAAAAATGAATTAACCGTTCGTTCTGAAAATTCTACAATCATACAAACCCGTTACTTGCATACCAATTTATCAGTAGTTTTTCCTTATCATAATTACATTTTTCTCAAGCCCTTGTCATGTAAATCCTATATATAAGTGAAAGGAAACCAACCCTCGGAGTATTTATTAAAAATGTATCGGCAGTCGCGTACGGTTTCAAAGTGAAGGGATTCGTTAAAGAAAATGAACTTTTCATCCGCGGAGTGAGGGTTTTATTACGTACTTTCGTGTCGAGATGTCGAGTGATTTTATTTTATATAGCAAAACTAGTAGGGTTATATAAAATTTCAAATATAAATACACATAATATTACATAGATTTTAATCTAGAATGACATATTATGTAAACCGTATTATTCCGTTTAGTTCAAAAAATATTAACATAAGCAATAAGATTTAAATTATAGAAGGAGAAAAAAATAAAGGCAAAAAACTAGTAGGTAGCTAAATATATAAAACTAACAAATCTCGTATTTGTATATCGAAATGGAAAAACGACGAATACAGCATCTCTAAGAAGGCATACATCCATTTTATTGAAAGTTCATGTTGTTTGTTTCTAAACCTCCCAAGACATTATTAAGTTTATACTAAAAGCTTGTCCACACGACTGTACATACAAGCTACACCCCACTAGAACAAGATGAAGGTTTTTTGCTCAAATCAGATGCACTCCCTCGCTTGTTAGCTTCACTATATTAGCGTTGTTATCACGCTATATACGTGGGCAGTAAATCTTATATACCAGCAGTAATCTCGATTATTTGTGCGGAATATTTAAGTATAATTATGCGGTCGGGGCGCCATTTTTAAAAGTTTCGCAATTATGCTCTTTCATGTTTTTAACCGCTCTTATATAAAGCTACAATTATGAGGTTTTAATGATCGCGGTTAATCCATACTAATATTATAAATGCGAAAGTAACTCTGTCTGTCTGTCTGTTACTCAATCACGCCTTAACTACTTAACCAATTTTCATGAAATTTGGTATGGAGATATTTTGATACCCGAGAAAGGACATAGGCTACTTTTTATCCCGGGAAAATGAAGCAATCCCGGAAATCCCACGGGAACGGGAACTATGCGGGTTTTTCTTTGACTGCGCGGGCGAAGCCGCGGGCGGAAAGCTAGTATACTATATATAAGGGGTAAAATTTATGTGTTATTTTAATTATGTCTTGAAGGATAGATAAAATATCTTAGTAGCCAGGTGGTATATTAAATACTATCTTATCAGAGTAGGGACACAGAATTCCTATGATGTTTTAGGACATAATTCTTCACGCTAGCGTAGGCCAAGTTGACAGATGTCACATGCAGACTTTTTGATTCTCGCATTTTGGTTTTGTCACGTGTTTTCCTTCGCCGATAATTATTATTTCATTTTCATTTCATTCATTCATTTCATATTATTGGAGTATCTACTTGTACGGTGTCCAGATGAATGCAATAATACATTACATAAATAAGAATATTTTTAAAATAAATACGTATTTACAAAAGCACAAATCATTATCACTCAATTATTAAGTAGAGATAATGGAATTTACACTCTCGGGCATTATATTCAGGGAGAGAGACTCTAACCATTAGGTAGGTACACCACTGAAGTCAATTGAAATATTATTTAAATCATTTTGGAAACACAATAATTTAAATTAATATATTTCTTAACGTTCTTACTTCTTACCAAATCCTCTATTAGTTGTTTTCACATTTTCCTCAATCAATCAACGAATATAAAATTATACACAAGTAGTGTCTAATAATAAAAAGAAAAACCATTATCAGTCGAAATTAAAAATAAAGCCAATGCACGAAATGTTGATCCAAATATAAAACGCGATAACGTCAGCATTTCAAAGCAACCGATATTTCATTCGTATCAAACCCAAACTCACGTGACTAAAAATTAATTTAGTCACGCCATGCCATCCGTTACGAAACCATAGCCAACCGGTTCTAATAACAAAAAAAAACAATACGTCCGAAACGCGAAATGGGGTCAATTATTCCCAAGCGAAATTGCAACAGAAAAAAAATTAAATTCAATAAACAGATCTGCATATTGCACCTTATTTTTTCAAAGACAATGCAATATTTCGTTGAATCCAACATCTGTTCTTAACCCTTCCGTGGCCATTGTTTATAGCAAAGGTAGAAATATTACAATGGTACACGTTGACACAATTATTTAACCCTCCACTTCCGCAGCGGCTAAAACAAAAAACTGTGATTGTTGGAAGTGAAACAGGTTTTTGTCATTAGAAAGGGTTAAGTGAGATGTAAGCTGGTGAAGCATTTATGATTTGAGGGCTGTCAAACTTGAGAAATAGAATGAGTGCATTTGGCTTACATGGGTAATAATTGTGTTCATAAATGATAGTGAAAATAAAAACCAAAAATTTTACATTTTATTTTTAGTTTTATCGTGAAGTTTTAATTATTTTAAATTTATGTTTTATTTTAGGGTAATTTAAAATGTATATAACAAACCATCCACATGTTACAGAAAGACTTGTCATGTAACAATTAATTTTGAAATATTTCAGAAACTCAGTTCTCTGAAATATTTAAAGATGAATTGTTTAACTTACAGTGAACTTAAAAATTCGTAAAAATTAAACTGCTGACAACCCTACCCAGTTTTAATTGCATCTTCGTCCCTAACTCCTTAAAGATATTGTGGCCATAATTTATTCATTCTCATTATAATAATTTCGCACCCAACGTATGCAAATCGTATGAAATTAAAAACATAGACAAAGTACGTTTCTTTATGAAATGTCATTGCTGTTCCCACAGGACGGGATTTTATTACTTGCCATTCTAATATTAAGGACAAACCCGTTTTTTGGTATAAAAAAGAAAAATAGGTGAATAAGTAATAGTTACCTATTATAAAAGTTTTTATATAGTCTTATAAAATTATACTATAATATAATTATACTTATTAATAATATAATAATATATAAAGAATAATAATAATATATAATATATAAGGGGGTGGAAGTGTCTAATGGCGTAATAGCGGGGAAACCCGCTCCGGGCCCGAGGGCCCGCGATGGTGAAACCGGTGCCGCACCTCTCTACACCCCTAGCCGTTCAGCTGATGTTGCCCCCTTGTTGCCATTCTCGGTAACCTTTTTGGGAGCCCATCGACCGAACTGGCGAGTCACCGTCTGCCATTATTTTCAATTTTTAATATTGAAAAGGCAGACGTCCATAGTCCCCATAGAACCAATATACCAGTCCATCTAACACCCCCTTCCATAACCCAGTTTTGTTCATTTCCATTTTTCTGCAATAGTCCTACATTGGCCGCGGACTGCCCAGGGCTGTATCTCTATAGTGCAGTCATGGGCAGGCTGCGGCTGGTGTCCCACAACACCACACCCCGGACACTCCATACAAAATGATCGTTTTGACAGTCACACTGTAGAGACTGCAAATGTGTGTGTTAACGCTTTATGGTTGGCACATTTGTGACTAGCGTAAAAAAAAATTCGCGTTTTTCTGATGAAATACATCCGTAAACAGCACAATATCTAACCATTTTCTACGAAAAACGATAATCACAAATCCAAAATAATAAAATTACTTTAAGTCAATTTGATTAATGTTGTCAAACTTCGTTGCGTATCGTCCTTGCAGAAAAATATGGCCCATTTTATGTCTGATCGCGCGGGGGTGAGGTAAGTTTAATTTTGGCGGGAGGCGGAGAGTGTCCGTTCTGTAGCGTTTAGCTACTACATATTATGTATTCTGTGACAACACATTAAATTCTCTAAAGGGCCTCTGCGTGTTGGACCTGTGTCCCCACGTAAGCCTCCCAAAGGACCGGGTATCTTCCTTCTGGTGGTACCCGTGTATTATGGAGAGAAACATAATAATATATTAATATTATTTTATAATATAATTATAATTATACTTATTATAGTCTTATAAATATTGTTTGTAAAATAAATCATCTTGTGTTTACTACAAATAAATAAGTATAAAAAATATATAAAATTAATAATTAATAGATATTACTAATTTAATTTATATAAGTATTGTTTTGTATAATAACCATAAAAATAA
Source organism: Colias eurytheme (assembly GCA_907164685.1). NCBI lineage: Eukaryota > Metazoa > Arthropoda > Insecta > Lepidoptera > Pieridae > Colias > Colias eurytheme. The sequence goes on along the minus strand of CAJQZN010027767.1, from coordinate 22,348 downwards.
AAATAAATACTAGTGGCTCTGTGGTTTGGGCCTCCGACTTTAATTAAAAAGCCGGCGGTTTCGATATTAAATTACGCGCTAAGAATTTTAAATTTTCATTTATTTGCAAATTATTCACATTCTTCTAGTATCAGTGAAAAACATCATTATAAAAAAAATGTACTTTTTATTTAATTTTACTTGATTATATTTCATAATTCTATTAAGAAAAAACTTCTTATGATTGATTTGAAAATTTAATCGAACAGGTACGAACCTTAATAAATTGCTGATTCCTAATTGGATTCCTAAATTATTAATTTTGTCTGATCGAGACGGAATAGTTTATTTTAATGCGACACCAAATATAATGCTTCAAGAAATATTTTTGACGTCGTTACAAAGTCACCCATAAAAAACTTAAATGCCAACGACGTATTTTCATACTATCTTTTATACATTTTTTTCTATTAAATAAGATATCAAAATAAGTCTCTTTATTAATTTTGCCTAATGTGCTATAGGGTGTATTAACAGTTATGATTGTACTAAAATATTCAATTTGCTATGTAATACCTGTTACTTTAATAACCCTTATAACAATTTCCTTGCAATACAATTTATGATCAGGATACAGTCGATAATTGCTGCGTCCTTGTTAGATTTCATTCGCATCCTTTTCGCTAAAGGTGTATTTTTATTTTATTTTTTATGTTTTTTTGGATATCTAGAAATATCAGGAATTATTATTGCCTTTATTTTAATACAAGTTTAGGTGACATAAACATTACCAAAAATAATTTCATTTCTCATAAGTTCACCAATTGAAATTGAACTAAACAGCTTACAGCATTATGATCACTATAAAATAACACCTTTACACATCGTTTTCAGCCGTGGGACGTCCACTGCTGGACAAAGGCCTCCCTCAAGGATTTCCAGTACGACCGGTCACCGGCGGCCTGCATCCAGCGGCTCCCTGCCACTCGGACCAGGTCGTCTGTCCATCTTGTGGGAGGTCGTCCCACGCTTCGTCGACCAGTTCGTGGCCTCCATTCCAGAACCTTTTTGCCCCAACGGCCATCGGTTCTACGGGCTATGTGCCCCGCCCATTGCCACTTCAACGTGCTAATCCGGCGAGCTAAGAAAATTGGTACCTACTTGAACTTTGACTCTTGTCAAAAACTGCAAACTTTGCACACAAATGAACAGCGAAATTTTACAAATTAGGACAACATTATCGATCTAATATAAACTATTATGACATACGGGAAACAGATGCATTTCAATAGAGTTGTAACTTGTAACTTAGTTCACTAGTTTCTTTGTTAAGTGTCCTCTAAGTTAGCCACCTGCTTGCTATGTTATCACAGGTGTTTTATTGGTCGTAGTTTTGAAACCTTATTACGATATCGTTTTATAATCGACTGCTTGACCGATTGCTTACTGTTAGAACTGAGGTATACCGTATAAGATAATATAGTTTGTAATGTTGGTAGTAAAAAAAGTCAGCGCAAATGGTATTTAGTAAGATTAAGAAAAATTGATACTAACATGTTGTGATGGTTAATTCTATATAGGGGATACAAAGTTAAAAGATTATTATTATACTAGTCTCAAAACCTGGCTTCAACTAGTTTAGTTTCAAAGTATTTGTTAACATTATTCTATTGTTGCTGATGACAATAAACTTTTCAGCTTGTGATAAGTGCAAACGAAATAAGTTACATTCGTAATAATGAAGGTGTATCTAACTTTAATAAGTTGCAAATAGCAAAAACAACAAAATGTATATTTTTATTCTGATTAGAAAATTATCATAATAATTAATATTTAGCAATTGATTATTTTACAGGATAAAATTGAAGCTTCATAAGATATTCAACGAACCCGCATCTTTTGATAATATTGATTAAGTTGTAAAGAGGCATGCATACACTTCTTATAAATATTACTTCAACAAAACCTACATTATGTATTGGTGAGTTGAATAATTTTCCCTCCCTGTCTTGACTTTTTATTCTTTTTTAGCTCAAGCTGTAACTATGTAATAAAATGTAATGTTTTAAGAATGTTATAATAAGATACTAGCTATCCGGGCAAAAGTTGTTCTGCCTTACACTTATCACTTAAGGGTATGAAAAATAGATGTTGTCCGATTCTCAGATACACTCAATAGGCACAAAAATTTCATCAGAATCGGTCAAGACGCTTCTGAGGATTTTAGCTTCAAACACCGCTACATAATAATTAGATTATAATAAATTGACAATCGATAGGTGTACTAATACGATGTCATCGACCTGGATTAATGGATCCTGAAAGAAGTAGATACTTACTGATAGGTACTTATTACCACAGTATTACAATATTATTGTAATACAATATATTACAATATTATTGTAATACTGTGTTATTACCTTGTATATCTATCGAGTTTGGGCGCAATAGATGCTACCTACTTGACATTTTTTTTTTGACGTGACAACGTCTTATATTTCTGCACGCACGAAAAAACATGACTCATGCGGCGTTACCTCGCTCTGAGGCGTTCCATGTAGGCTTGAAGTGCAAGCGAGAACGCGGAACGAGCGACAAAGAAGCACAATAGGCCGTTGTCACGTTCAACTATCGTCAGTAAACCGACTTTACAGACAACCAATTTTTATTTATAATCTTTATTGCATACAAAACATAAAATACAAATTTTACATCAAAGATTATATGCAAAGGGCGGCTTTACTGCTTCAAGCAATTTCTTCCAAGCAACCCGACATACCTACTTTATTTGTCTTTCTGGTGATGTGGATTTGATGATGAAGCTGGAAACTGGCTGATGGAACCCACAACCACCGATGAGTACCTAAACCTGGAGTTTGGTGTAATAAAGATAGAAGGGTCTTTTTAGTTTATTGTAGCTGATAATTTGGTATTTTGTAAAAGCCTGTTATATGTTGCGTGTGTCTTTATTGTTAGAGTATAATAATATTATGTATTTTTATCTTCTTAACATTATTACAAATAAAATTATTACTTCTGTCCTATAAACTTGTTTTATTTCATCTTTTTCCGTAGATACTAAAATAATTGTACAGAAGCAATCGCTTTGTATATTATACTATTATTAATAGTGTACATTTATACTAAGATAAATTTCAATATCATTTGCCGTGAAAACATATATAAATAGATAAAATATCCACTACTTAATCTATCAATACTTTAAAATAGCCTTATTATCAGCTACCTAAAGCCCTAGACACAGGCATTTGTAAAACGAATATCTGCAAAAGGTGTTCCATAAATGAACAAAGTAATTGATATTCTAAGTCGATAGGCCAGTAGATAATGCCGGATGCGAATGGCTTGACATATTTTTTACGAGCTTAGCTTGGCGTGTAAGCGATAGATACATAGGCTGGTTACACACAGAACGGTTTATAAAATATATTGTCAGAAAATTGATGATGACAAACTTTCGTTGTACAAGAAACTATCAAAATATTATCGACAATTATTCATTTCGTAATTATTTTTTTTAATTCAGTACTAAACTGTGTATAATTGATGGTTACATTATGAGTAGTAAAGATTATACTTGTAAGAAATATGTCTGCGATAGAGTCAACAAAATTATTCGGTTTCCTGACTTTTGATAAATTTTCAACAGGAAAAAAACAGCATAAACATGTAACGTTTCACTAACTGTGAACTTAGGATTGTTCTCTAATTTTTTGAGTGACCGTGTTGTGTCTCAATTAATTTTTATAATTCTATTTTAAACTTTTACTTCTCATCATGAAAATAAGGATCTTTTTCTTTTACTGAACGGTGTCTAGGAAATAGTGAATAGATTTTTCTGTATATGGAATCGTTTACGATAAATCATTAAACCAGCAGCCGCTCCGTATGTAACCTGCCTAATTGACATCCGCAATTATTTTATGGTCCCGCTTTGCATATGTCTGCGAATAATAGAAAATAGTAGCTAGAAATAGACTTACTGTTAGATAATAGCCAAGAATACTTTACTTGGAAAGGTGTTACTTAACTATACATAATGTAACTGTAGTTTTACAAGGAGGCGTATGCATGTAGCGTTCTATGCATTACAATATCGTCTATTTTATAGTCTTTAGTACGGAGTAAATAACTGTTACATATTAGAGCATGTTTCGGTTGATTAATAGATTAGAATTATGTGCTGCTCTTTAATATGCTCTATGAATAACCAAAAAGCTTTCTTGTTATGTCTTGGCCTATATTTACCAGATTTCATCGAAACATTGTAACTTGTATAGCATGAAAAAGTAACATACACACGCAGTTTATTATTTGGATATATATTTGGATATATTTATTATCTGGATATACATACCTAAGAAATATGTGTATATAGTGAAAATCATCACGGGAAAGTACAAAACAGGGGAATAATAAGACTTAGTGATTCAGACAAGCAACGCTACCCGCTCGTTCTAGCTTCGTCCGTTTGACCTACCATAAATACTAACAAAAATATATGTTAATATAACTCAGGAATATTGTAAGTTTCTACTAAGGAAAACTGAACTTTCCCTCTTTATAATTAAGTTCATATTGTGTAGTTAAATGCAAAATAAACGGATGAACCTAAAAGCTAGAATAGTTGACCCTAGTGTCCCTAGGGTGCACTGACACAAACCTAACCTTTATAATTTTCTGTATATTCATACCCTTTATACAGAAACCTAATTTAGATAGATAAGCACATTTTTATTCAAAAACCCAAAGTAATACCTAAAATGCTATAAAAAATGAATGTTGGATTATAGAAATAGAATTTGTCATATGCATAAAAGGTGTTTAAGTAAGTATTTCTGTAAAGCTTATATTTTTTAATATTTGAGATATTTAGCACTTAATATTAAGTTTTTAAAATTTCAATATCATTTCTTAATTTAAAATGGATTTAATACAAAGTGAAACTTAAACATACTGCGAAAGTTGTATATGATAGTTGGGGTATCACGCTGTTTTAAATTGGCAAATAATTTTTACAAGATAAATAATAATAACGATGTCATGCGGAACCATTTCCACGTAATGTTAATTAAAATAATAATTGTTTGATTTGTCGCAGGTTTAAAGAATTTTTTATGGAATAGAAGGCTTTCGAAAGGATATAATAATATGCTTTAAAAAAAGTTTGTTTGAATGTGATGATCTCAAGAATTGCGTAAGTATTAGACTTGAAATAATATTTATGTGTTGTACAAGACCATTTATCGAGGAAAACTATACTTAGGCTATATAATAAATACTAATATACCAATACTTTACTGACAACAGGAGCGAAGCAAAACATATAAAAAAATGTTCTAAGATATAAAAAATAGAGTAGATGAATTCAGAAGAATTCTCTAAATGAACGTGATTCTTTTTACGCAAATTTTGTTAGAAATAGATTGAACGTTTATTTTTCATTAAAATTTATCCAGATCCACTTCATCATTGATAGGACTTTCTTCTTCAGATCTATATTCTATGTTTAATTAGCAGCAGTCAATTAATTTAGGTAATTGCCTAGCCTCTTCCTTCAATGGCACCGGGGCTTTGTGCTGTACAGCCAATCAATCAAACAGCTAGTCAGTTGACTGAAATCAATAACCTTCTTGCCTATTAAAGTAATTAAAATTCTGATTAAGTCTGCCATTTGCCAATGAATGTGAATGTGGATTTTATTTATGATATACATATTACATATATATGGATTATGTTGGTACATATTCTACTGGATGGTTGAAAAAACTATAAAAATTGGTATAACTAGATAATATATATCTAGTACCTGTCAAATTGGAAAAGTACTGCACCGACTTTTATTCCGTTTCCACAAATGAATAGTTGTAGTTCTCGAGGAAGTCTTTATTATATATAGATTGTTAAGTTTTAGACAACGCGGGAAAAAATATCGTAGTAATCGCGAGCGTTCATCAATTTTAAAATAAGTTGTTTATCGTATAAGTAATATTATATTCCCCTATATTTAAACAAGAATTGACGGTCATCAGCCAGTAAATTATGTAAATATAATAAAGGTCACAGATAAGCCAAAACTACGACAAATATCGATCACTAGGCTTCATAAAAATAGTAATAATATAATCTATCCAGTCTACGATAGCCTTCCCCAACTTAATATAACTTATTGAATACTAGCTGTGCCGCGCGGTTTCACCCGGGGAAGAACCCGCGTGTAAAATTAAGTATTTCTATTGTCCATGTGTTATTCTGATGTATAATCTGTATTCCTGTAAAATTTCATTGAAATTTGTCGTGTAGTTTTTACGTGAGAGAGTAACAAATATACTTACAAACTTTCTCGTTAATATAATATTAGTATGACTTCAGTTTGATATTTATTTTTAGGCGGTTTCACGGGTAGCCAAGAGGCTAGGCGTTGCTCCGGTATGGCAAAAAGACGCGGCTTCGAATCCCGCCATCCCGGTACGAGGTCGATGTTTTTCTATTCATAATTTTTTTAAGTTTTTTTTCTCTATAGCATGCAAATGCTTTATAAATTTGCATGCTATAGAGAAAAAAAACTAAGCATTTGAATACTATTAAAAACTAAATACTATGTTCAGTTTGTTCACCTTTATTAATTACACCACCCTCGAAATAAAACTATAAAGTTTTCTATCATTTGCATAATATGAGTCAACGGGCGTGGCGTTGACCTTAGATATGTAATGTTTTTTTATAAGATACATTGTAATAATAGACTTGAAGTAAGGTAGTAGGGTATAATTTTGTATGATGTAGCTAATGAATCAATATGTGTATGCAGTGTAGGTATTACTCGTAGATATTAAAAAGTATTTCTTTTTTTCAGGACAATTTTCACACTCGGCACGATCTGATCCCATACTAAGCTTTTCGCTGGTGTTATGGAAACCAGATGGCTGATAAACATACATATATAATTTTAAATAAATACTTATATTGATAATTAACACCCAGACACAGAGTAAACATCTATGTTCATCACACAAATATTTGCCCCGGGTGGGAATCGAACCCACGACCTCTGACTTGGAAGGCAGGTTCACTACCAACCAAGCCAACCGGTACAGTTTTTTTTTATTCAATTTGATCTTAATTCCTAATACACCCATAATCATACTACAATGTGATATTCTATCTATCTCTCTGTGACAACGAAACCACATCAACGATTTGGACGAAATTTGAAATGAAAATACTTGAAGACCCAGGGTCAAACGTAGGGTAATTGCGCTGGTTTGCCGTCCAGTTTCGGTTTTCGTCCATTTGACTGACCTGCTACAATCACGTGCGTAAAACTTGAATACAAACCTACCTTCCCGCGCAAGTTTGCACTTTTTACGGTCCTTAATGTGTAAGCAACAGTACTATCAACATCAAAATTTGATTTGACAAGAAGAGAGTTCAAAAAATTAACGTAAAAGTGGCCGCTTCCCATCCGTGCCTTGCAGATGTCATCGCGTGAGAGAAAAATTTGCCGGCGAGAAAAGTTCATGGTAAGTTAAATCACTGTTTTAGATAGTTAACGTAATGTTTTTGGTACGTATGTTTAGTTATAAGCCTATTAAACGCAATTAGAAGTGTTTATCATACTTTTTTTATAATACTCTTCGAAAAATTAAGTGGACGGATACTAGGTTACCAAATTCTCAAAATATTTGGTTTTCGTCCAAGTGGACGAAAACTCAAACAGCTACGTGAATATTTGTTAGGTTCTTTTTACTGTATCGGACCTTTAAAATACTGAATAGTTTCTCCCGAAGTGATCTTTATTGCTATTAGTTTAGATTTTTTGGTTTCCGTCCACTGCTTTGTCAGTGCTGCCAAAATAAAAAAATATTTAAAGAAGTGGACGAAAACTAAATTTAGCTTTAAACGTTTCAGTTTTCGTCCATGAATGAGTATTGGAGTGGACAAAAATTAAAAATGGCTATTCTTTTGCAGTACTTTTCGTCTTTTTTACGTATTGAAAAGTTTTCTATTCAGTATCTTCCTTATAAATAATTGGTGAGGGCCAGAGTGTTGTAGGTACCTAATATTGTCATTCATTCAGTCATGTATCATTCTCCTTATGTGAAGTAGAGTCAATTATTCGTGGCATAAATGGGGGTAGGTCAGACATAATACACTGTATTTTTCTTGATTATCATTCACTTGAGTATCATCTTTTATTCTAGGTCTGTTTTGCCAATGCAATATTTTTTTATTCTACTTACTCAACGTATCCTAAGAAAGATCTTATTGTTTTTAGATGGCCTCGAAGGAGTCTAAGAAAGCTAGAAAAAAAAACGCTACGTACACTGAAGAATCTTAAAGAATAAAGGCATCAGTAAGACAATAATGCATAGTTCAGTAAGGTATAGTATAGTTTATTTTAGTAGCTAAAACGTATTATTATGGCTGTGTTTAATATAGTACGTTTCATTTGATAAACAAAGTATTAGAATGAATATTTCTGTTTTTTGATGTAATTTCTCAGTCCTATAATTATTACTTTATTCATTTACATTGTAAGTAACGCATTCCTTTCTTTATTACGAATGATTAATCAGTCATCACTAACGCATATAAAGACTGCCAAGTGCTACATAGATCTCAGTGTTGACTAGTTATATTGATTATTATTAGTAAAACTAAACCTGTAAGGTAGTGAGAAATTGTGATGTTGATTAAATAAAAGTATATATTTACCTGTAATTGGTTTTTAACTTAATAGTTGACCTACCCTCCTTTTTCTACACGGTGGTCGAAAACTAGCTTACACTAGGACGAAAACCAGTTTTTTTGGACGAAAACTAGCATTTACCCTACTTTTGCAGAAAATAATTTAAATAAAAAGATACGTCAAAATGATTTATTTTCACTTAATATTATCTTAAAGAAGACTATATAAGGACTAAATAAAAATATTATATGTTTAAGGAAGGGTGCTCCAAAATATTTATTTCGCATCACAAAGTTGGCAACTCCCATAACTGGACGAAAACCAGCGCAATCACCCTACGAAAAATTTTGTAGGGTTAACGAATACCCATATATTTTTAATTTTAGACTTAATGCTTTAGCTGTGTATTATGAAAAACCAATGTCGTTGTTACTCTAATAATAATTAGGTATATAAATAGGTTATAAAAAAATAAAGTACTTAGTTAAATGTGATTGATGAACATAGGTATTCTAATATAAAGATAAAACTTGTTTTTTTTTATTTTTTATTCATGAATAGGTAAACATTTGGCCGCTGTTTCACCTGATGGTAAGTGACAACGCGTCCTAAGTTGGAACATGTTTACCTAGAAGGTGCCTATTCACATTTGCTTACCTTCCTTAATTAATTATAAGTTTTTATTCATATTTTTTTCATAAAATAATCTCCAAATGGATGCAAATATATGGATGAGATTTTCCTAATTTAACATTTATGTAGATATGGTAACAATAATGTAATGCAAATGCAAATGCAAAACAAATAAAACAATATACCTAGTAGATATTAATTGTTATATTAATAACCAGAACCAGAACCAGAAAATATATAGGTACCTATACTTATGTATGAGTGTATGACATTATTATTATAATATATTATATATATAGATATATATTATTGTATGACGTCATCGAACATAATGTAAAAGAATGTTGCAAAATTCAAAATTCTATCTAGAACGAGAATTGTAAAGTTCAACGAATAGGGAGAGATCCCTCTTCACTTTCGTTCTAATAATAAATTTGTCACAGCAAAACGACTACCCGTCGAACGCAATCTGATTAAAATCAGTGCAACTGTAATTAAAAAAAAGTAGCAAAAAATCCTCTTTGTTTCGCCAACGAATGTAGATTCGTTACAAGCTTTCATGTCAGGTTTTAAATCAAAAATATCAAAAGACGTAGTCAAATTTCACTATTGTTTCATCGCAACATAGAAACGAAAGGGGACTTTTTACATTTAAACTATTGTCACCAGACTTTTTTTAATTAGAAACACGCGGAGTCATTTTTCATGCATCGCTTGCTGTGTGATTTACCTGCCAGTTGCATTTTAGTTTTTTTCAAGTAGTATTTTTTTATCTGTGCAAAAAACGGAGGGGTTAAATTTGACCATATCTCGTTTGAAATAAAATGAATGCAAATAATATACATTATTTTTATATTAAAATTAAGAGCTCATTTAACTGTTTTAGTAGCACTGAATTACTAATATTACATACTATTTATTATTTCCCGCCAACAACTTCTCGGATAGTTTTTTTTTTGTTTATGTCAAAAGGTTTTTAATAGTTTGACAGCGCACTAAATTTGTTTTTTTTTTTGCGTGTCTTGTAGGTAATGATAGGCGCAGGCTATAATTTCTGTCGTGCGTCCCGGCCCTAGGGCCTAGCCACACTTGCTAATAAGTAGACATCGGATTATATGCACTAACAAAATGCCAAAATATGCATGCAAATATGCACTAAAAAATGCCGAAATATGCACTAAAAACGACTGATATGCCTAAAATATGCACAATACAAAATCAAAAACCTTTATTATTTTTATATATTTTAATCAATGATTGTACAAAAAAAGTGAAATTTTCTTAAAATTAATATAGTTTTTGTGGCAATATACAATTTTCGAGCGCAAATTTGTGACATTTGTCACCCGCGAGACCAGTTTTGCCACCTTAGACCTTTTCGGGCTAAATCTAGCCCTTTTCTGGAATTCAACCCGTGTTTTAAGTTTTTAGCCCCAAAAGGGTAATCTAGCCCTATTTTGAAAGGCTAAAAATTTACTTAAAATGGAGCCCATTTTGTAATTTTTTGCCATTTTACCATGCCAGAATAGGGTTTGTTTACTCGCTGAGCGTTCTGATTGGCTAATAAAGGTTAATCAACCAATCAAAACTCCCGCTACTTAACGAAATATGCACGATTGGGGGAAAAAGGCTAAAATATGCACTAACGCCGTAAATAGAGAGTTTTATGCATTTGCATATGCAAATATGCAAATGCATATAATCCGATGTCTACTAATAAGTAATAATATATTTATCCATAATTGTTTTAATTGAGTTGCTTTAATTAATTAACATCCTTTTGCATTCATTTATGGCAATACGATTACAGTTCTTTATTTAAATGTTTGTTTTATTTTGTAAATTATTAGGTACTATTGTTACGTTTTATACGTTCAGTTAAGAATTTTTTGCTTAACAAAAACTAAAGTTTTGGTTGTATCTGATGTTATCTCACTGAATTTTTTTGAATATTTCAACTTTAAATAATACAATCTCATCATAAATTAATTTTCTTTATTACTTCTTTCCTGTTTATATTATGATACGATGGTTTTATCATCGTATTATTTCAAGAAAACATTATTAACTTCTAAGAATAATTTATAGCGTAAACATTACAATATTTTGTTACTCATATGAGTTTCAGCGTGCATCAAAAATAATACCTACACTCATTGTTTCCCTTCTTCTAACTAGTTCTAGGGCGTTATTCAAGCATATCAACAATTTTAACAAATTAAAATAACGTTTTGTAATTAAAATATCATTTCTCCATAGAAAAAGTTAGTTAGCTAAATGTAGACTGTTAATCATAAATCCGAATCATTGCAAGAATACTTCTAAAGCACTTCAAAATTCTATAGACAAAGCAGAATATTTTAAATTTTTAGCGCGGGTTTTTTGTCACGCACACATACATACATCACACAACAAGGTGGTAAAACAGGTTTTGTTATTTCTACTCCCCGCTAGATGGCGCTTTAATAAAAAAATTGTTTTTAAAGTTATTAGGTTTTATTTAAAACTTTTCATGAAAATATAAATAAAAAATAAAATTTATGAACTAAATATAATAGCCCCTTACTATTTTTAAGACATTTAGTCAATAATATTATATTGTAAGCAAATCTATTTTCATAACTACAGATCTAGATGGCGTTACTCGTATCGAGTGAAATAAATATTTACGTTCAAAGTTATTGAAGAAAATAAATTTAATTTCGCCTATATAATTATACTTTTCCCAATAATAATTGATATTATGCTCATGGAGAAAACTAAGAAGCACGTTATATTAAATGAACGGATAAACAAGATAGGTAAAATATATGTATTTTTAATTTCTAATAAGAACAATTGTTCTTGATGGAATTGAAGTGGAAAAGAAGTTAAATATTTTATACCGTATGTTTTATGTTTATACGATTACTTTAGTATTTTGTAACAATGTTAACATGATATTTTTCAACATCCAACACATGTTCATAATATTATGCAGTGCGCTTATTTACGAATGTTTAAAATCTAATAAGAAAATTTTAATATCTACAGATTTAATACGGAAAATCATATTTATTGCAAGATATGGAAAATTTATAAATAAAAGTGCTTTATGATAGACACTAAAACAAAATTGTAGTTTGAATAAAATAAAAATTTATAATAATTATATTATTTTACCAACTCTAAATGTGTACGTACATCAAAATCGATCCCTATATTTTTTGCAATATGTTTTGTCTCTCTCCCTCTAAGCTCCACCCTTATATTGGTAGGGACGATCTGCGCATGAGTTTAATTTTTTAGTTCAATTTAGATGAAGGAAAGAGATAATCAATTTAATGATTTAGTACCTATGGATAGTGAATAAAAAAAAGTTATTTCGGTGGCACTAAGCGAAGAATTTTATTATATTACATACCTAGTGGGATATTGAAAATGATTTCGTATGATGACAATTTGTGCAGTGACAGGTTAAAAGTATGATGAAAAGGCGGCTTTGCGGACGTAATAAAATCCTACCAATCGGCTAAGAAAAATATTATTTAGTACATTAGGAAGATTATTTTCTATTCTGTATCTATTGTTGAAGAAAGAAAACAATTTGGCTATAGGTACCTATTTTACATTTTTATACTGTATATTATATAGGTAATATTATAGCCATCTCGTAAAGCATGGTTAAACCTAATATAGTTAATAATAATCTTTATTACAAAACAGTACATTTAATCATTATTATTATACATGCCTTTATATTAATTATTTCAATAGGTACATCAGATAGTATGGCGCTCCTTTGTACGAACTCGTTAGCGTGAAGATTTATATCAATATTTACAAGGATTTTATTGTTTTATTGCCTACGAGGATTTTAAATTATGTATACGTACAACGGTTTGAGGTTTTCTATAGAGGAAAATGGTGTAATAAATATAATGAAATTTATAAGTACAAAAGTAGTGACGTTTATTTAATAGAGGGCCGATTTTTCAATGCTTGGATAAAACTTATTCGTCGAATAATGAATAAAATTACCCTTTTAAACGTATTCTAATTGCCCGTATTTGACAGTTTACGTGACATTTTAATATTATCGTGTAATACTTTATAGGACGGATAAGTTTTATCCAAGCATTGAAAAATCGGCCCTTAGTTTGTTAGCTTTTCCGTGGTTGCATCATGCATGGAAGAGATCGCTTCTAAGTGATAAGGTTACTGGTTTTTAGTACATATTTATTATTAAGGTATGGTATGTAGTGTAGGTAGGTAATAATAGTTTTATTAAAATGACATAAGCAAATAAATAACTTTTAAGATATTATTTTATTAAAGGTGATAGGTACTTAATTAAATACAAAAGAATATATTATATATGTACTTATATATTTAAACAAGAAGCAATATTAAATAACATCAAGAATTAAAAAAATAAGCTAAAATTAAGACCAGATGTTATTCTGAATATTTATAAATAATATTTTTATAGTTCCAAATCAATAAACAGGTATCGTAAATGACCTTAATCACCAAAATAAATATAGCTAATCTTAATACGTATTGAGATAAGTAATTACTAGCTGTTCCCCGCGGTTTCACCCGCATTGCTCTGCTCCTGTTGGTCTTAGCGTGATGATATATTCTTCCTTCCTCGATAAATGGGCTACCTAACACCGAAATAATTTTTCAAATCGGACCAGTAGTTCCTGAGATTAGCGCGTTCAAACAAACAAACTCTTCAGCTTTATAATATTAGTAGGTATAGATAGATATGATCAGCATAAATGATAATATGATCAGGATATTTATACCTAGCATTATAGGTAGTGTACATAAGTATATTTTAAACCACATCTGCCTATTACGTATTCCAATTTTTTAAAGATATATTCGAATAATATACCTACACTAGGATTAGGTATGTAAAATATAAATATAATTTAATTTTTTACTTAATTAACTTACCTACTAACAGTTTATTAACTGTTTTCGAATATCCCTGTATATTTTGACTATTCAAAATTATTTTTTGTAGAGCTGTGTTGAATAATATTTCAGTGTACAAAGATTGCTAAGAAAAGTCTTACTTGCAAAATTATATTATCTCTCTTTGTAAACTGTTTTCAGTTTTGAATTTATTTTGATACTGTGGAACATCCGTGGAAAAAGTTACAAAAGTGATAATGTACTATTGAATATCCATTGCTATTAGAGCATTTTCTTTCTAATTTTAAAGTAAACTGTATTAAGTAAGCTATATTCATAAGGTCCAACAAATAACGTAAAAAACATAAGAAAGTATGATATTGGCATAAGTATATACTTTTCAGTTTTTAACGAAAGTTCGTTGCAAACTTATTCTCAAATAGAACGTCTATTTCATTTGAATTCCATTTCCCTCCATTGCATACAAGGAAAATATAATTTTACAGCATTACCGTCCCCACATAAAACCTTATTACGTGTGCGATTTACGAATTCCAAAATTCTAAATTTTCGCATTCGGAATACGGAATGCTCGTTCATTCAACCCTCAACTGCCAAGTCAAATAAAGACGAAACTTACACACAACATGACATCAGATCATAAGAAGTCATTAGGCATTCGAGTACGGAGTACGAACCCTTAATATTCGATAATCTGTACGCGATTCTCATCTTTCCCGCGCAAATATTACGTGTGACATTCGGCTGCGGTCACACTGAGAACAATTGCGCGCGTGACACTTTTCCGCGTACGAAAAAACGTTGTATTAGTGTGATGTAAGGTTGGGATTTCAGTGTGTGGGGTACAGTCAACAAAAACACACGGGAAAAAACCGGGCATCTTTTTGCGTCATTCCCTCGCTCCCCTGCGAGAGGGTGGGGTGAAGAAAAATCCGCGTGGGGTGGGTACCGTGTAGTAGTTTTTCGTTGGAATCACGCGTTCGCGACACGCCGTGTATTGATTTTCCGGCACATGCTTGCCAGGTGTACATGTTTTAAGGCTTATTTGTATTGCTTGATGCTTTTGTTGATTGCAATATATTTTTCTTGAATCGTTTGCTATTATATTTAATAAAGATAACGTTTTAACAAACATTGTTAGTTATTTTGATACCAACGATGGCGTGATAATCTTAAGGCGTTATTTATTAATGCGTATTAATATAACCCAACATAAACAGCTAAGAATTCAAAATATTATATCATTGTAATTTTCATTTTCTCTCACAACCTATGACGCAGTACTAAATACTCCTTATTTGCTATTGCATCCATTTTTAGTTTTAAATGTCACATCAATGACATTAAAATAAGTATGCTTCAAATTAAAACAGTAGATCTTAAAAATCGTTTAACTTTATTCAACGATATTTATATAGGTAGTAAATTTAAGTATTATACTAACACTTTTTATAACAATGTTTTTGTGTGTTTTATCTTAATTTACTCGCTGTTAAAAACGTTGAGGTCTGTAATTACAATCAATTATATGCTCTTAATTACACACCGCGTATTAAAATACCCCGTCAAAGGTGTAAAATCAGTTAATAAATCTGCGTTTTTGCGACTATAATTATTAAGTATATTCGCTAACCGCCACTAAGCCGTTGATATTATGCAAATGACTCAAAGGTGTTGAAGATTAGCATCTTATTGTGATTCCCGAATTCGTTCCGTGTACTCGTTGTTTGATCGCAATTCGCCGCGGACCGGTGTGACGCCAGCTTTACGATGATTCTGGAATGATTTAAAAATTTTGAATATGGAATATGAATTCTTGATGACACGGTGACAGATAATTTAAAATTTATTGAGCGCTATGTGTTGTATGAGTAAACGAGTTAAATACTTACTTGATAACTAACTTTTCGAACGAATTTTGTTCAAATTCGTCTGTTTGTGAAAATTGTAAAGATTTATTTTTTCCTTATTATTTCGGATTTCTTCATTTTTTTACCCTTACCGTTCCCAATAGAGTTGAATTCTGCCCATGAACATATAATAATGTTTGTATATACATATATAAAAACATTGGTAGCTACAATCATTAGGTATACAGAAATAAGATTTTTGAAGTTCCCTTTTTCTCGGTTCGTCTTAGTAATAATAACCAATGTGAAGATTCTTGACACTTGTTTATTTTTTGGTTAGGTATTAAATGTATATAATTTCTAAGTATAGGTATGTTCTAAACGGTTAATCTGTGTGTGAAGAAATTTACTACAAACAAATGGAGCTTAAAAAAATTCGCAAAATGCAAATTGCAAAACTATACACATTTTATGAGGTGACACCGTGCATAATTATGCGTACTATTATTAATTTTACGCACACCTTTCGCATCCTTATTACTATAGCTATAAGACCCATTTCCGTATAACAGAATATTGTCAAAGCAACAAAAGTTTCATTGTTTAAGTTACAGCGATTTTGTTTTCAATTTAAATATTTTATACATTTGTATGAGAACCGGTACTTGTGAATAAAAAATTAAATATCAGAATTATGACTGTCTCTTTGTCTTTTAATATATGCAAATGCTTTTGAAGGGTTAGTTTGTGTTTTTTTAGTGTTAAAACATCTACTATTACGTACCGGTATTTTTAAGATACTTTTTTGGGTTTCATCTCCTATTGGTTTACGTTTTTATTTATATTTCAAATAGCATAATGCTGAATTAGCTCAAATAATCCCAAAAACGAGTAGAACCTATCAAATAAAGTTTTCTCAAAGCATAAGATGCAATTGATATTTTTGGTTTTATGGCATTCAAATGCTTTATAAATATAAATTTATAAAGAATAGAAACATACGATAAGCATAAGATGCAGTTTATATTACAAAAAAAAATATCGATAATTTCGAATGATGCATAATTCGATTGAATCTCTATGAAGAACAAAGCACAATAATTAAAAAACTGAATAAAAATTGAGAATCGAACCCAAGACTTAAAGACCTCCTTTACCATTTAAATATGTAGGAAGAAAATAATCCGTCGTAAATAACACGCAAGGAGCGAAGACGGCCATATATTTCACTTACTCACGATAGATTTAACCGAATAAACTTGTCCGTTGACAATTTATTTTTGAGCATTTTTCTTACTTTAAATACTTATACTGAAATAAGATGTTATATCGTTTGTGTGAAGACTTTGTTTGTGAGTAAATACATACATAAGTTTATTTAATTTAAAATATATGGGTTCGGAACGATTTGGTAGGTATTCATTTTTGTTTCATTGAATACTCTTATTTTTGAAAAAGATAGGAATGTATATGGCTATGCAGTTAGTTCTGTTTTCTATTGTTTAATTTAACAAATTTAACAAGGGATATAGGTATACCTACATGAGACAACTAATAAGTTGTCTCATCAAAAAACCTGATTATAAGTGACTATTTCAAAAAAGATTTCAAGGCATTTTTTCCATACCTTCCATAGATTATGGAATTAAAATAGAAATTAAATCCTTAGAAAAAAATATACTTCTTAATTAATTTAGGTTATTAAAAATGAAAGTAAATACAATTAACACAATTAAGTACTATTTTTAAATGAATAATTTCTACAGGCAATCGAACCCGCTACCCTATAATCAATATTCAAATCAAGAAATAATAGAAGAAAATAATTTATTCAAACCCATTTTTATTATCTGCGGCCAACTGTTTATTTAATCTGTTACGAACAATGCGTGTATTGATATTATAATATCAGCAATTAATCTTGTACTTTTGCTACAACTGATTATCACCCACTTCAAAGTCACATCAAATATGATACATTCGTTTCTATTGTCTATGCAAAATACATACATTCAAAACATGCAACTATAATTTTTTGTTAAAGTGAATTAATGATTTTCAAATATAAAGAAGTCTACGTAATTTTTCAATATAGTTGATATTTTATTATTATAGTACAATACTAAAAAGTAAAAATACATTTCTTCATACTTTAATAACATTTTTTTGACTAGAATTGTTATTTTTACATTCTATATATTACGATTCTAAAAATATAAAACTATTCAAATATCATAACTGTTTATTCGCGTCTTTCATTTCGTATTTCTAGAACATTCTTCGATCCGTGGGAAGATACCTTCAACAAACATTTATCACATACACAAAGGATAAACTCAAAATATGACAGCGCACCAAAAATATTTAATCTCATTACCATACATAGATATTCCAAACGCCATAGATTACAGAATCAATAGACGCGACAATGTTGCCGTGCGAAAAGTCATTTCCAAAATCTAACCCTCCAAGACGGTCGGACTAAAAATTACATAGACATGCAAATACATATTCAAATGAACCATTTTGTACCAGGATGCGGAAGAGCAATTTTGACACTCGGAAGAATAACCCTTTTTCTTTATTCAAATCGATGTCTTAGATAAAATAGTTGTATAGATAATAGAGGTTTTTTCTTAATAACGCGTTAATGTATTCATGGATTTTGTGGGAACGCAATGTTTTGTACGTGAGAATCTTTGTGATGGCTAATCGATGGGGTCGGGTGGAAAGCTGTGTCAACATAATATGCTAATTTATTATTAGTTTCTTGGAGTACTTGATGCCTTTTTTCGTTTTATAGAAAGTGGATTATCTACAGTTTATTACACCTAGCAACATTATTGTAGGTTAACTAAAATAATGTTGCTAGTTTAGTTAACCTAACTAAACTTAAATAGTCTTGGAATTAATACTTAGTCAGTTTATTTTAAATAATGTTTCTTAATGATCTCATTTCTTACTATTTTAATAGGATATTTAATAGGAGATTCCATTCTTCAAGCCTCTTTACATTCTTAAAGCGTTATCTTCTCTCATATATCTCTCACATATTATGTTAAAAAAATTCTAAGAAAAAAATTTATTTTTATCCAATTTAACTTTAAAACAAACATCTTAACACAAAAAGTATTTCGTTAAAATTTTAACGTCTAGTTCAAATCGAACGTCTTCAACCCTTCCGCGAGCATTCAAATTCAAATGACCGAGCAGGTGTGGGTTGGTGATGTCTTTGAAAGAATTTCCGCTCCAGCCAGTGTTTCACTATAATTTTCTTTTTAAATGTTCTTTATTTAAAACAAAAAGACATTTTTTTTGGAGATCTAAATATTTGACATTAAATTGCTTGTTTTAAAAAAATGTGATACGTATATTTTCGACTGTGAGATATAAATAAACGTTTTTATCTCATTCTCGTTAAATATTATCATACATATTAAACAGATAGTAAACAATTTTAGAAGAATAATTTTCGTAGAAGCAATTAAAATCACACAACCATTGTTTTTTTGTCAATCCGACATTAAATATTAAATTAATTTTTTGCAACTTTATACTAACGTATAACGCAGAACATTCTCGTTGGATTTAAATACGTTACAACTGAAATCTTTGTTTGTCGTTACATTGTGCATAAAATAATAACACACCTGGGTCAAAAGACCGGTCGTGATTTCGTCACATCCGCGCCTAATTTGCATGCAAAGGGTTAATTCTTCGCGATTATTTGAACTCACGCATTTTTAATTATTCAAGGGGCAACACAATGTATTCTATTTTTAAAAGTCCAAAATGTCGCGAATGTTTGAAAAGATTCTCAGTGTGTGATTGAATTTTGTTGAGAGTGCATCTTGTGTAAGTGTTATTTATTTGATGGTGACGTTTTAGCTTTTGTTTTTAAGAGCCAATTTTGTCACACTATTTGACGGTTAAGTATTGCTAACTTATTACGTCTTTGTTAAATACGACTAAATTTAGATCTAAACGGTTTTAATAATCTATCTGATAGTTATCAGCGACCTCTTTTTGTAAGATTAATAATAAATCAGCATTTAAAATCCGAAGCCACGTTCGAATATAATCAAATTGCGAATCCTCGAAGTCAAGCAAGAGTAGTGACGTAGCCATGCATCACAGATAATGATTGGATTTGCCCCGCCTACGTCATCAATCACTAAGAACGAGCGGGTGGTAAACCAACCAAATTGCGGAGACCCCTAGCGTTCCATACGTGTCGCGTGGTTGTTTGCATTTTTATAACAACTTTCGCAAGAGGGAGGTTTTGCGAAATGGTCGCATTATAGGGAGGTAGGTTTTTCCAAAGCTATTGTGTCTTGTTAGGCCCTCTAATGTCTTGGATGGTTGGATGTAAGTAAATTATGTTTTTTCGACGTGTGGGGTAAAAATGTTCGCGTTTTCGTTGATTTACTAGATGCTAGTTATAATAGGATTTTGTCGTGCGCTCAATAGATATTGTTATGTGATTTTTTTTAAACTTTTAAGTTATTTTTTAGAACGCTAACATTTATGTGCGTTAAATTTATTGGTAGATAGTTGAGTCTTTACTAAAACTTAATACGGACTTGCAAGGGTAATTAAAATTGGTTAAGATATTAGCCGGAACGAACAGACGAACATTTTAATACTTATTTGTATTGTGCAAGTAAGTATTAAATAAAGTAATAAAGTTTTTATATAACAAAAACAGATTTTTCAATTTAATTTACATTAAAATATAAATTCTACATTAACAATCACTTTTCGAACGCTCGTATCATAATTGTTAATATTAAAAAATTTTTACTTGTAAAATATAACTTTTATTACGAAAAAGTAATAAGGGAAAGGTGCTTATGGGGAGGAGGGGGAGGGGGGGTAATCCTCCTTGAGGCCTCGGAATTGTGCCGATGTAAGAGGATTACTGTGATGTATTTCGTGACAATATTAGCTTGTAGATGTATTTTTCAAAAACTATAGCCTAGATAGAATTATATTATCTATTCTATAGCGTTTTAATAAGCTACAATTGATGCTTTTTTTAGGGTTCCGTAGCCAAAATGGCAAAAACGGAACCCTTATAGTTTCGTCATGTCCGTCTGTCCGTCTGTCCGTCTGTCCGTCTGTCACAGCCGATTTACTCGGAAACTATAAGTACTACAGTGATGAAATTTGATGGGAATATGTGTTGTATGAACCGCTACAAAAATATGACACTAAATAGTAAAAAAAAGAATTGGGGGTGGGGCCCCCCATACATGTAACTGAGGGATGAAATTTTTTTTTTCGATGTACATACCCGTGTGGGGTATCAATGGAAAGGTCTTTTAAAATGATATAAAGTTTTCTAAAAAACATTTTTCTTAAAGTGAACGGTTTTTGAGATATCAGCTCTCAAAGTCGTAAAAAGTATGTCCCCCCCCCTCTATTTTTATAACTACGGGGTATAAAATTCTAAAAAAAATAGAGGTGATGCATGCTAATTAACTCTTTCAACGATTTTTGGTTTGATCAAAGTATCTCTTATAGTTTTTGAGATAGGTTGATTTAACTGTAATTTATTATATTTGCTGCTACGGAACCCTTTGTGCGCGAGCCCGACTCGCACTTGGCCGGTTTTTATTTCAATATATTACGACCTTTTTGGTTGATCGCGCTGATTTTATTAGGAACTTCTGGTTATTTTTTAATCTGTGTTACTGATTCGAATTGGAAATTTTCTTTTATGTTAACTAGATGTTTCATTTTTTATTATTTAGAGAAAAATGAAATCGCGTAATATAATCATAATTTTATTAATTAGGTAATCAATAAAACCGAAGCAGCTTTGAATAATATTGAAATTAATTTCCTAGAATATAAATTAAAATCACTATTATGTACGTAGATAACGTAGATAGCGAAATTCTAAGTTTATACAACTGCAAATATTTTTGGTAGTTTAACCACAGTATTACCATTATTTCCTACAGTAAGGAATCGCCTTTGATATCGCGCGATGCCGCCGCCAGCGTAGGTACTTACGCTGCCACACGAAAATACGCTAGGGTTGCAACAAATGGGAAATAAAACAATTGTGATTATTAATATTATGATGAAATCTTTATTCATATGTACATTCAAAATAATTGCGATTATTAAATCTGATGTAATTATTTGTTCATAAATATATAATTACAGATATTGCACTGCTAAATATTATTTACGTGGACACTTTATTTTTGGATGTTCTTAATTGTATATTATA
>CAJQZN010027766.1:0-15966 GCA_907164685.1 Colias eurytheme | reverse complement strand
ATATTTGATTTATTGCGACTTAATTTTATCGATTCTGGATAAATGACGAACTTTTATAGAATAATAATATTCCATAGCCCAGTTTATTTTGTTTCCAATTGTCCTACATCAGCCGCGAAATGCCCAGGGCTGTATCTCTAGGTATAGTGCAGTCATGGGTAGGCTGCGGCTGGTGTCCCACGACACATTAAAGTTCTTTATAGGGCCTCTGCGTGTTGGATCCGTGTCCCCTCGTAAGCCTTCCAAAGGACCAGGTACCTTCGTTATGATGGTACCCGAGTATTATGGAATTATTACTTAACTAGCTTCCGCCCGCGACTCCGTCCGCGCGGATGTCGGTCTTCGCGTGGATGGTTTATTTCTCCATTTTGAGTAACTCTGACTATGACACCTTATAAATATCTATTGGACCCAAATACGGCTAGGCCTATAATAATACGCAACGTGTGTTCGCGGTTCTACAGAACAACGTCTATGGATAAAACTGAAAAATTAAGATTAATTTTTTTTCTACGTATTTTTCCAGGATAAAAAGTATCCTATTTTACGCCCAGGATAATAAGGTATAATTATACCAAGTTTCATCGAAATCGAACCGGTAGTTTTCACGTGATGTCTTCACATACAGACAGACAGACAGACAGACAAAAATTTTTTTAATCACATATTTGGGTTTGGTATCGATCCAGTAACACCCCCTGCTATTTATTTTTTCAATATTTTCAATGTACAGAATTGACCCTTCTACATATTTATTATAATATGTATAGATATAGATACTAACTGATCTGGAAGCCGTTATTCTGCCAAGACTAATCAAAGTTTTTCGACCTATTTTCACACCTACAAAATAAAAGCAAATTAAAAAAAAGACGGGTTGCACTCCGGGAGTGAGCATGTTTGATATCCATCCGTCTTACGCTTTTTCGATCGGTCACGTGTCCTGACGCGAGTTTAAGATTTTATACCCAACGCCGCTAAAGAAGTTTTCACTTAAAAAAAACTGTCAAGTTTCGGATGGGTATTTGTTACATATTTTTGATTGCTGTTTTAACTTTTAATACACACATTCAAATAGCAAGCAAAAGACAAGATTAGATTATACTCATAGATCTCTAGTAGAGATATATAGATATATATAATAGTAGAGAATCTCTACTATTAATTATTGTAGGGATAAAGAGTTTGAGTTCGTCACAAAGGAACAAAAATATCAAAACTTTCCTCTATATAATATTAGTTTTGATATTACGGCTTTGATCGGGCCTTGATATCATATGCTATGTATGGTAATACAATGCTCACAGTATCTGTAATCAGTTAGGCATAGGTATAGGCATCTTAGGTCTTTTATCGGAATGGACCTAGCAACAACGCATTTTCATACGTGCTCTTGGTTGCTATGCGTTGTTGCGGTTTATGTAAATCTATTGTTGTTTTAGTCATATTTTTGTTTATTAAAGTTTACCCCGAAGTTTCACTTCAAAAATCGATTACTATCTTTCGAAGCAAAAAAAGTACGTATAATCCTGCATCAAATAGTTCTAAAACAAATTGTAAAAACGGATTTAACCTTAACAATTTTTCTCTACTATGTATCTCTTGATATTCTGTTCCTGTTGTTCCTATGTTTCCTCTGTTCCACTTTAAAAAAAGTTAGTAATGAACTAGCTGCCTGCCGTTATTTCAATTTATCAAGGGATAGTCGTTAGCGTTACCCATATAAATTTCTATTCCCTTTTTATCTTCGCAGGGGTTAAAAAGAACAAGTGTAGGTCATCTTTGATCCCGGAACTTCAAACATTCCGGAATTTTATAAAGCAAAACATATTATAGAGGGTCACATCCGTAAGATAAATAAACTATGGTTAAATCCGTTTAAAAAATTCTACTGAACCTTTCATTGGAAATTTATCTGAAAGAAAGCATACATTCTTGTAATTTTAATGATTAAAAAAAGAACTTATTATTATTATAGCTCTTAAAAAACCTCATAAAAATTAAAATTTTTATTTTCTTACCAAACACTTCATTTCCAGAAGTCTTAACAGATTAACAGTCCGTGTAGCGACGTTGATAGTTCTACACGCGGCGGGCGCCGGTCTGGCCGCACCGAGTGTCCTTGTTACCCGCCCGTTGGCCAGGCTGGCGGAGTGGTTGCCGATGGACAACCAAACTGTGTATAGATTGGACGCGGGAGAGACTAGGAAGTGAGTGGAATTCATAGATTTTATTCGATTCATCTTTTTTTGAGGGTATCTTCCGATCCCGTAAGGATGATCTGCAAATTGGAAGCAGTATACTAAATGTTCAGATCCTTTATTTAATATAAACGTTACGCTTAAAACTAAAAGACCTATAGCTTGTGGTCATTACAGGCCCATTGAAACATAATTACTTACAAAAGAAACAAATTAAAATAATATTAACAAAAAGCAGTTATGTATTGTATTCTGTGTTCTGTATTGATTCGTTGAAACTTTGTTGACATTTTAATTGTCGAAATGTGCCGATTTGTTCAAATTATAATTATTTTAAGAAATGCGGAATCCATACTAATATTATAAATGCGAAAGTAACTCTGTCTGTCTGTCTGATACTCAATCACGCCTAAACTACTGATCCAATTTGCATGAAATTTGGTATGGAGATATTTTGATACCCGAGAAAGGACATAGGCTACCTTTTATTGCGAAATAATAATATGTAACACGGGCGAAGCCGGGGCGGACCTCTAGTTTTTAATAATGTTAATATTAATATGAAAATAAATAAAATACCTACATTGCAATATAATCGCAAGAATTTTAATTAAAATGACGAAAAATGAAACTATGTACACAACAAAGGAAATATGTGACCAAATGTATAATTTCAGTTTGGAATTAAACACGACGCAGCTATCACTATCGTCTGTTTTCATCACAATCAGCCCGTGTACCAGGGATTTCCACTGGGCGTTATATCGGGGAGAAATTGGACGTTCTGACGGTGAGATTTCAGATTATTATCATGATTATAGATAAGAATAAACATTATATTATTATTTAGTATCGATAAACACTAAGTTGAATTAGTACCATTTATTAAAAAAAATCACGGATCAATATGTACTAACGGAATAAATGAATATGCGTGGTTAACTATCGTCTATCATGTAGGTACATATAAAAATGTATAGCTTAATAAACCTAGATGATGTATAGAACTTTTACCACTGAAGCTCTGGAGATGATATTGAAAACATAAACGATTGATTGACTTTTTTTTCAGACCATCTGGATCTTATACAAGAAAGCAGTGGTGGAGATGTGAGCACTCTATCAGCAATAATCACAAATCAGGATCGATATTTACTACAGGTATATAAAATAAACATATTTTAAGTCTCTATTACTTACGTTAAAGTATCGATTTATAGAAAACTTCTTTAATACAACACTAGCTCTCCCCCTCAAAGATATGAATTTAAGTAAGTATATATCCATTATCCATCTCGATACTTTCGTTTGTTGTTTGATCGGTGGTGGTCGTGATACATGGAAGATAATGTTATAATATAACTAAATTGTTTTCAGTTATTTTCTTCAAAAGGCGGCGCCGCAGCAGTGAGCGTGAGGGGCGAAGCACCGCGGCCTGTGCGCATGCGCCTGCGTATCCGCTCTCGACGGAGGCTCTCAGCGAATTGGGATCCTAGGTATTTAGATGATAAAGTTATAACAATTGCTGTAGTCTGTTAATAATAATTTAAAAAATCTTAATTATGTAGAAATATCTAGTAAAATTCATACATACTAAACTACATACTTGTTTATATCTAATTATTTGAACTTACCTACTTTAACCAATATTTCAAAAAATATATCGTTTAATATCATAGTATCTATACTCTATTCTAATTAAAGTAGACCATATATTTTATATTTGCGTTTTGTAAAATGAAGACTGGAGCCACTGAACAACCTTCCTCGGTTCCCATTGACAGTTTCCCAGGCCCAGTTGCAATCAGTTATAGGGACATTTATTGAAATTTGAGAAAAAAAATTGAAGACACATTTGAATAGAAATCGAAAACTTCGAAGTTAAAAAGATAACCGATAAACCGATGCCCCATTTCATCGGCCCAATTTCACAATGTCGCGTAAACAGTAAACACCATCCGCGTACATTCTCGGTAACCAATACATTAAATTCATATCATAACTGGACTACAGTATAAAAAACCCGTCAAGTGCCACCGTTATACTCTCACAAACCATAAATCCACGCTGTCTTTGAGTTCGTCACGAGTATAGATGAATTTATGATACCCCATATATGGCAGGATATGACTCGACTAGGAAACGTCCACACCGCGCTTTTTTTATTCTAAATAACTTGGTAATTGCAAAAACTGTGGAATCCACAGAATCGAATATTCATTTTATTGTGATTGGCCGTCATCGATAGGTAAATAAAAAACTTGTTTAGATGTACGCAGCGTCATGTGACGGAGATTGACGGATTAGGAAATATACGTAGTGGTGATTTTATGTGTAAATACTAGAATGTCTCCATCGAAGCCGCCAAGGGTGCGATTAATTCCTTAAGACGAAAAAAAGGATTCGTTTAATTTGGTTTAGTATTCTGAATTATTATGCTTTCTACGTTTCTTTCTGTTCTACGTTTTTATCGCCGCGCTTGTAAAAGTCTTGGCAATGTCGATTTATTCTCAGAACATAATATGTACATACATTCTTATTTTCTTTTTTATTCTATTTCATGAAAACTTAACGTGCTCGTGTCCCGTGCACCATAATATAAACACATTACTATTACACTATCTCGAAGAATAAACAATACACATCCATGTAATTCAGTCAGAATTTAAATTTAATTTCTAAAATAATTGTTAAAAATAAAGTGTCACTGTGAACGCAGCTTTACTTTATACAATCTAACACGCGATGGTTGGCTACGGACAAGCTTTCGGTTTTTCGCGTCCAATACACACCCTTTAAGGCTTTAATTGCTAAAGACGTTAACACACTTTGGTGTTGAATTTAGTTTTCACATTTGTTTTTATTTACGCCAATTTGCTGTCGTTTTTACGTTGATATTGATACAGGTGTTAATAATTTGCTAACTTAATGAGCAATTGGGAAGTTATTTATGTAAGAATGTATGATTTATGGATAGTAAAGTAAACATTAAACGATACTTATAATATTACTAGTAGTATAGTATTATATAATATTATCTCTGGTATTACACAACACGATACGATGAAGTACCTACTTTTAGAAGAATATCTCACGACATACCTAATTTATTATCTGCAGATATAAAGTACTTAATGAAAAAATTATGATGAATCTAATATTTAGGTACTTTTTGGGGTGTAGAACAATTTTATATAGCTTTTTTATACTATGCATGATTTTCCCAATGTTAAACGGTTTTGAGAGGTCGTTATCGGAGAAAATTGAGGGAAAAATTAGATTTCATCCTTTCTTTTACGAAAACTTTCTTTTGACGACATATGTAATTTACCAAACCAAATCATATCCATCAATAAAAACTTTACACTAACCTTATTATCTACTAGCTGTGTCGCGCGGTTCCACTCCCGGGCTCGTATTATGTGTTATTCCAAAGTATAGGTAGGTAACTTATATTACTGTAAAGTTTCTACCAAACTTGTCCAGTAGTTTGTTTCATGAAAGAGTAACAAACATACAAACCTTACCAACTTATCCATTTATAATATAAGAAGGAGTTATTTATACCTATTCGAATCATTAGCAATAATATAATACGGCCATAATTACTAGTAGTTATAGAGTATAGAAGTCATAAAACACTGATTGACTCCTCATTTTGGTTACATTGTTGCGGGTACGATGAGATCAAGCGTAGGTACTCGATCATAACAACATTCCATTAGGTAATTGTAGTGTTTAAAATAACTTGAAATATCTTTATAATTTGATTCATAGTATATCTACGAAAGTTAAAAAAAACTCAGTAGCTATATAAACGAAACTTACCTACTCATACCTAAATAACGTCGTTCAAGTTCTCTGATACGATAAAAGACAATCCCCATTGCTTTACCAAACGTAGATTAAGTACCTATGTATTTATAATTAAAACAAAAAGAGGAATTATTAATTAAAATGAAAGAAAAACGTAACAAGAATACAATTATAATTTTATGCGCAGAATAGAATTCGAATTACGAACACTAGGGATTGCACAGATTCTCAAAGAACTTTTTTTTTTCTTTTTTGATAAAGGCCACGGCTTATACAGCCAAAGATAATTAATAATTAGACTGGATTTTTATTTTATTGGAATAACCTTTTTTTATTCCTAAAAATATGTTTAGTAGGTAATATAATTATTTTAAATAGATTTATGTAATATGCAACAAATAAGTTTTGTGCAGAGACTTCTTTACGGAAGACATCTCTAAAGTATTGATAATGTATGAAGCTAGTGTGGACATAAACCAAAAAGAAGAACGGATAATTCATGATAATCAATGTAATTGGCGTGCACAATTTAATTATTACTAATTTAAAAATTACCCCAAAGTAATTGATCATTCTCCATTCGGCACTATATCAATGACATTTTTTGCGCGGGTTCCATTTTGACATACAACTCGGTCGAAAAAAAAAACAATGAGCTTCGACACGCTAGGTGTAACACTAATTAACAACATTTCGATTCTCATCTCGTAAAGTTTTAAATTACCCTTATGAGCGAACCATACTATTTGTAGCGAATGCAACTGCGAAGGAACGCGTAAATAGAATAAACAGTCAGCAAAGGCAAGCTTGATTCCTTCAACTTTTTGTGCAAGGGCATGTAGCGAATTAATCGATTTTACGCTTTAATAATAAATATTTAAAATCCGATTTCTTGTACAGCACGGCTTTGAACTTTACATGTGGGATAATGGAATTAATGTCTTATGCTGATTAATTTTTGGATCTAATTTTGATTGCATCTCGAGGTATGTAAAGATATGAAAAAGGTAAATTAACCACGCGTCTTGCCACCCATCGAAACCTTATGATGAAAATATGGCTGCCCGATTTCAAATTACGTGTTGCAAGTCTAATAGCCGTAAATGAGATACTGCAGAAAATATAATTAAATTAATTTGTACGCAATTCTTGTACTGCAAGTATAAATAAAATTGAACAAAATATATTTGTGCTATCTTGGATAATCCTACACTTCTGCTATGAAGGCGAGTTCGTAAAAAGAAATTTATCTGCACATTTAATATTTAGACTCGAATTTTTTTTTAATATTTGGCTATTTCAATTTTTTTCAATAAACGAATAGGTACGTTAAAACGCACTAAAGAGATGAATCAAAAAATATAATCTTGGTATATTTCAGGTAACTGTTTAAAACCAAATATCAAATTCGTCACCGACATTCGTCAATATTATTTGTTAAGATTTTAGGTATCATTTCGTGTCCTAACGACATTGTTCTCAAACCGTGTTTTAAGCATTGTCTGTTCGTCGTTAGGCAAACCGTATTTCAGAAAACACATTCACAAAGTCATAACAAACATTGTATTACAATATTCCGCCTTAAACGAGTCATATTAAAGTGTGTAGGAAGCATATTAATTAATTTTATAGCAAATTTCTTGCCTATAGCGTTTGTATGCATGCCGACTGTATACCTCAGTGATAACTTAACCTAACAGGACCTGATGGGTGGCTATTCTCAACACGTGCGACTTTTTCCACCACATAACTGTACGATAATTAAAAGAATATCGCCTAGAGAGGCAATAACTCCTTTTGTGGGTGACGCTAAATGTTTTGCTGGTTTGCGAGTAGTTTCTTCTAATTAGTCGTTATTAATTGTAATCATTATCCGCTTGTTGGGGGTTATTATAGTGCTTTTAAGGCACATTCTTGTCAAATATACGATGCCGCTATTATTAATTACAAGGTTTTGTGGCTTCTAGCTCTTAATTGGGAAAATAAACGTTTTATCTTCTTCAACTTATTATCTGTCGTGTTTCAGCGTTCATGGTGCACTCGAGTATTTCTCGCAATAAAGACAGTTAATGACACATGGGTGATAAGTGTTTCGCTTCATGATCTCTTCTATGAAAGGAATGTAAATATTTGCAAGCCAACACTAAAGTTTTACAAATATAACAATCCTTTTTCTGAATTTCTTAAGTCTTCTATAACCAGAAAAAATTCTAGATGCTTATTAATTATCTAAACATCGTTCATGTAATGATCACAATTCGAGAATACGACCCCAGATACAACTTTTTACCCCCCGCACTATAAACGGACCTTTCCTTTAATGCAATTCAATAGGATTGACGTAATACTTAGGGGAGATGGGCCCAAAGGGGGCACCTTACGGGAAAATTAAAAAAAATGAAGTTTGAAAAGAAGTTAATCCATTTATTTTTTTGTCAAAAGTTCCATTAATTAATACTTTTGAATGCTAAGTGGTTAAATTTGTCAAAAGTTAAAGTATAATATAATAATTATTAACAGATTACTAAAAGCCTACGATTGCCCGCTTTGCCCGAAGGGGAGGCCTAAAGCGGGCTTTCGTTTAGGGCAAAACGGGCAGTAGTTGGGTAAAGCGGGCAGGCCTGGATTTAAACAGTAGATTTCAAAATATACAGCATTACAGCCACAAATAATATATACAATAATAAATAGAGTAAAAGACACAAAAATATTTTATAAGTTATGTATTTCAAACAGTCATACAATTATTTTTAAATGAATATATGAAACAAAGGAACTTCTTAGGAGCTTTAAATTTTTAGGTACAATATTTCCAGATATATCTGAAATAATATTTAAAAAAATAACGCCCTGTTTACAGTCTATCATTATTTAGTCTCTAATAAGCGATACAATTATTTCATATATATTTTTTTTATAAATCCTAAAATAATGTAATAGGTAGGTATACAATTTCCAAAAATTCTTGTTTAGACAGCCCGTAAAATAGAGAGTCCATGTGGAATACGTATTCCAAAAGCTCCATTTCTTGTTCCGTAGAAAAGACAGTAAATAGTAAACCTACCAAGCTTTACATTCCACGAACCCAATTTAAGATGTCTGCAATGTCGTTCTTGGAATCCCATATTTAGTTGTTACTTTTTTGACAGGTTTTCCTAACTCTTGCACTTCTCGTTTTGCTTGCTGCATAGTTGAGCGTTGCCATGAGGCTTGTGAAGTTTTACGCTTATATTTACGCCGGTTATAAGCGGTCATCTGAAAGGAAAAAGCAAATTAACAAAATAATGTAACATTTTAGCGGACGGGGCAAAGCGGGCGCGTGCCCGCTTTACCCTGCCCGCTTTGCCTTTTTCGACATTTGAAAGGTTCAGATGAAATTCTACCTCAAAATTTTTAGAGACGTGGATTTTTATGGAACCAAAATATGGCCAGATAGCCACTTAATAACTAACAAATTTTGGTTAAAGGATTGTAAACACCAAAATAAAAAGAACACATATTACATACCTTGCAATATTTTTCAAAAATCGTCGAAAAACATTTATTTGTTGCAGCTTGTAAATGCGTGCTCGCAAGCGAATCCAACGACTGCCGCGAGGTGGGAGGGGTGTGGGGATCGTGCTCACGAGTCGCGCGCGCGCCATTATTTAAAATTCCGATACTATACTGAGTGCCCTCTTTAGGCTCTGTGCCCACTTTAGGCCCCTTTCCCCTAAGTCTACTACTGTCTAATAATTACCTCCTTGTGACCAGCTTTTTGTGAGCCCGAACCGCTATACTAATAACTCCTTTTAACGTTTTTAGACGCAATATTAACAGGTATTCTATCAAGTTTCATTATCTGGATGAACCTTGCACTGGCTATGCCCAGTTCGATAAGTTACAAGCCCAATGAGTGATAATTCTGCATTCATTTTCTGTAAAACGATCCAGAATGATTTGAGAAATTCTATTTGTATCTTCTAAATTGATATAACTAAGCATAATATTATATTATATCTTTTGAGAATGTCCTTAGAATTGGTTTCCATAATCTGTTTAGCTAGATATTATAAGATATCTACCTATTATTCTAATAGGTTGTAGAATCGCACCAAGCCGAAATAGCGGGTGGCTTCTACTACATTAGGGAAAATTACGTTAACACAAAATCGATGTTCGGAATATAGTGAGCAGCAAAAACAATGCACCACGTACCTTGAGATGCTGCAGCACTCGATGAATTTGCGCCCAATCATCCGATGCGATACACGTGTTTCAATAGCCGCCGCGCGCGCACAGCAGAGGAGCGGCTCGATCGAATGCGGAAGTACAAGTGTCGACCACTGTCGACTGTGTCGTGGTGCATGACAGTTGCAAAATAATTTGACAACCTTTGTTTGCATACTCTGTGCCAAACATCGATAATAGACACCACGATCAATTACACGGTAACGAAACATCCCGCCCACCAAAATGCCTATGGTATTTTCTGGTCAGACGATAAATAGAACATAATGGGAACGAGAACGATAAGAATGATCCGTATAATTATTGATGATACTTATTGATTACGATAAAAACTAGTTACCTAACTAATTGATTCTGTATAACACGATAGATGTTACACAGACACGATATCTTATTGCTAACGATAACTTAATGTCTAGATACCTTACGATACTAAAGAAAGATAAACGATTTAAGCTAGTCCTCGATTGGTAGAGGGCATAACTTAACCAACGGTCTTTGAATTATATGATTTTTCGCTGTTTTAACTACTGCAATCCGAGCTACACCATCAGAACCGGGTAAAAGATCCACTACTCTGGCAAGAGACCATTGTAGTGGCGCACGATTTTCATCCTTAATTATCACCATTGAGCCTATCTGAAGCGGTTTAGAATCCTTAGTCCATTTGGCGCGTTGTGTTAGTGAGTTAAGATACTCGTGTTTCCATTTGGACCAAAAACTCTGGTGAAATGATTGTAACAACTGCCACCGATGAAGCCGACTTATATTAACATTTGATAGATCTTCATCAGGGACAGCTGTCAAAGGCTCTAAGGTAAGGAAATGGCCTGGATGCAAGTAGTTACGATGAATGTTGTCGATAGTTAAAAACGTTAATGGATGATCAGACGGTAGAAAGGCTGGATGCCTTGTTCGTATTCTAAACCTGCGCGTGAAATTCTACCGCCCACCCTGAGAATACCTAATCGATCGATAAATGGATTGAGTTTTCGAAAAGGTTTCGATAAAGGTTTGTTCGATTTAAGATTAGCAATTTCGTTTGAAAAGACCTGACTCTGTACATGTTTAACGATTTTTAATAATGCGTTATGTCTTTCAACGTTATTAATGAAATTATTACGATTAGCTTGAGCTGGGGTTCTAGAGTTATTGATAAAACGATATACAAATGCCAAAATGTTAACGATTGTTTGAAATGATGAATAACGATTAAGTAAAGAGTCAATTATTGTTGGTTCGATTGGAGCTCTCTCTTCAGCGGAAAGAGCTACCTTACGTTGCTCCTTCTCCTCATTTGATGTGACAACAGCTGTATCCGTAGGCCAAGTATCACTACCTTGGGTTAACCAGCACGGTCCCGCCCACCATAAGGCATTGTGCACAAGCTCACTCGGAAATAAACCTCGTGAACACAAATCAGCAGGATTATCACCTGAGGATACATGATGCCACCAGTCTGTAGGGGTGATATCCTGTATGTGACTGACACGATTCGCGACAAATGTTGTCCAACGCGAAGAATGAGAACGCAGCCAAGACAAAACGATAGTTGAGTCAGACCACAAATATACAGAATCAATATGAATACGAGAAAGATACGTATCTTTTACAAATTTGTAAAGATCTGATAGAAGAACTGCAGCACAGAGCTCGAGTCGTGGTAACGATGTATGTTTAAGAGGTGCAACTCGAGCCTTAGAGCAAACGAAGAAAACATGAATATTACCAACAGCATCTGTAACACGTAAATAGATGACAGCTCCGTATGCAAGGGTAGAACTGTCACAAAACCCATGTAGCTCATACGATACAGCATCCGTGCATGTAAGTTGCCGAGGAATTAGAAGTTCACTCAAAAGATTAAGTTGAGTGCGATGTTTGTTCCATGTATTGATGATCTCGTTAGGCGGCGTTTGGTCCCATCCAACGCCGAGAATCCACAACTTCTGAATTAAACATTTTGATTGAATTGTGATGGGAGATAAAAAACCTAACGGATCGAAAACCCTAGCGAGTTCACTAAGAATTGACCGCTTAGTACATGGCCGATAAGTAGATTCAATTTCGAAAACGAACGTATCTGTGGATGGATTCCATTTAAGACCTAATACCTTAAGAATTTGATTATCAGAATTGTCTAACGATACGGATCCAGTCAAACAACTATCACTGGGTAGATCAGACAATAACTGCGGTTTATTACTAGCCCACTTCCTAAGTTCAAACTGTCCACACTTAAAAAGTTTAATAATCTGCGACTTTGCTTCCTGAGCGACCTCTAACGATGAAAATCCGGTTGTGACGTCATCACAATAAACATCAGACAGTAGTACTCGTTTTGCGAGTGGATAAGAATCTCCCTCATCTTCAGCAAGCTGTCGAAGAGTACGGCAAGCGAGAAACGGAGACGAAGCTAATCCATATGTGACTGTATTTAAACGATATTCTAAGAGGGGCTCATCAGGAGAACTCCTCCAGAAAATGCGTTGGTAATCACGATGTTCTTGCGCTACTACAATCTGTCTAAACATTTGACGAGCATCAGCCATGAAGACGACGTTGTGTTCCCTAAAGCGTAAAAGTAGATTTAAAATATTCGGTTGTAGCTTTGGGCCGATAAGTTGTGTGTCATTCAGTGACTTAGAATGCATATCCTTCGCAGAAGCGTCGAATACAACGCGGAGGCGTGTGGTCGCAGAGTCAGGGCGTAGAACGCAATGATGAGGTATGTAGTATTTTCCTGTGCCAACTTGTGCTGCAGGAACCACTGTCATGTGACCACTTTCGATGTAATCAGACATAAAGTCGACATATTGCGATTTTAACAAAGCGTCACGTGACAACCTACGTTCGATAGCATAGAACCTACGCAAAGCAACTTCGCGAGAGCCCTCAAATGTAGGTTCTGAATTATTCTTAAATGGAATACGAACAATATAACGCCCAGATTCATCACGTGAGTGTTCATCAACGAATTTACGTTCGCATAATAACTCATCTGGAGTTAGCATTGAAGTTTGCGGTACCGAATCTAATTCCCAAAAACGATGAACTAATGAATTTAAATCATTATCGATTACAGGCAACGTCTGCAACAGACTACTACATGAAATATTAGTTTTACCTAGAAGTAGCCAACCAAAGATTGAATTAAACGCGGTAGGTTGGTTGACACCTCCCTTGATATGTTGATTAAGAACAGAGTCAGCGAATACATCAGCAGCAAGCAAAATGTCAATGGGACCAGGTATATCGAAACCAGGGTCCGCTAACGGCAACGATTTAATATGGGACCAACTTGATGAATTAAGTTGAGCGATAGGTTGATCGCCACATATTTTAGATATGACGTGCATATCCAAGTTAAATAGAATTCGACCGTTAGTGCCGATAGAACAAGTGACGTCACCAATAATAGGTGCATCCGCTTCCCCTATGCCACTAATTGCCGCGGTTGTTGAAGCCGGCGTTAAATTTAAAAGTTTTACTGCTGATTCTGTTATGAAATTGCTCTGACTGCCCGTATCAAACAGGGCACGAAACGATTGCATATTACCTGAAGCATCCTTAACCTGAACGATAGCTGTGGCTAACAGCACTGTATGATTCGTATGTGACCTTGACACCAGCGACGACCCGATTTGATTTGATTCGATCTTAGTGTTATGATCGCGATGGAGTAAGGTGTGATGTTTACGCTTACACATACGACACGAAAAAATAGATTTGCAATTTTTTAATTGATGTGATGGCTTCAGGCAATTAAAGCACCAATTGTTTTGAGTGGCAATAGCCATACGATCGTCAATCGATTTACTAATAAAATCTTGACAAGAAAAAATAGAATGCGACTTATGGCAATACGCGCAGCTACTTGAATAAACCTTAGACTTATCGTTCGAATTACATCTATTGTTCATAGCAACAAGTGCATTTGAATTGAAACGTTTCGTTGATTGATTTTGAGTAGTCGAAGGCTTTAAAGATTTGTTCACACCAGAAAAATGTGTATCTCGTAATAAGGCTTCGCATTTGGAACGCAAAAAACCCCTTAATTGATCATAAGACGGCAACTCCACGTTAGAATATTTCTCCTCAAAATCGCGGCGTAAGTTCTTGTCTAATTTTGATAAAATATGGTAAACTAAAACAAAATCCCAACGATCTATCGGTAACTCAATAGATTTTAAAATATTTAAATTTTCATCGAATAAGTCGAGTGACTTTTGAAACTCAGTTGCGTTGTTATGCATGAAGTTAGTGTTTAAAATATCTTGCCAACAAGTAAAAGCTAATGTTCGTTTACATTTATAGCGATTAATAAGAGCTTCATAAGCGTCGCGATAATATTCGTGAGTCATAGGGAACGCCTTAACCACCGATAACGCATCCCCGCTAAGAGAAGAAATTAA
Organism: Colias eurytheme; assembly: GCA_907164685.1. Taxonomy (NCBI): domain Eukaryota; kingdom Metazoa; phylum Arthropoda; class Insecta; order Lepidoptera; family Pieridae; genus Colias; species Colias eurytheme. Next base: position 1,304 of record CAJQZN010027766.1, on the reverse strand, counting down.
ATAATGAAACTTTTCCGTGTCCGAAATTGACGTTGAGTTATGAATTAAAGAATTAAACGTATCATAAAACACAGGCCACTGCTTGATATTGCCCGAAAAATGTGGCAATGTAATTTTAGGTAAACGGATATTCGATGAAATGATGTTCGAGTTAATCGAATTATTTGTATCATGTTTAGTTAAACTAATATAAATAGATTGTATCTGAAAATATAATTCATCGAATTGTTCCTCAATTTCGGTTTCATTATCCGCGTCGTCCGACAGATCGAGTATATTAAAATGAGCATTTTCGAAATTTGAAACGATTTGTTTAATTTCCTGATGATACGATAAAAATAGGTCGTATTGTGAACGATCACTCAAAGCTGCATTACCTATTTCTAACGCCTTCGATAATCTTTTAAGCGCTATAGTACGTTTTCTACGCAATGTCGATAAGTCCTTAGTCGTATAATATTCATCCACTGATCTAGATTTTAATTTTTTCAAAGAACCTAACTTCCGAGTTGTATGTTTAGTTAATAAAGACATCTTATTAAATTTAAATTTATATATCGAATAAACAAAATGTAAAAACGTTTAAACACAAACAATTAAATAACAAAGTTAATCTTCGATGTAATTTTTCAAACAATGAAATAAAATGAAACAATGAAATTATTATTTCACCTTTACGCATATGAAGTTAAGGATGAAAATCGCATGAAACGGTAATGTGAATGAATACAGATTATAACTTACAATAACAAGTTAAAGTGATGATGCGCTGCGCGAGCCGCTAGAATGTTTTTCGATTTACCCCCGAGTATTAATATAAAATGAAATTATTTTATATTACGATTCAACCTAATATTACGTTTTAATATTAGTTATGTAGTTAGGATAAACTGTAACGTGAATGAATTATGTTTTGGAATGTGAAATTACTATAGGCCGAAGTAAAATTAAGCACCGATGAAATATGTGATTGCTTAACTAGTTCCTACAATAATTAAACACTTTGACTTGTACTTCTGAATATGTATTAAGTTTTAGAATATGAAATTGTTTTAAGCCGATTGAATTTAAGCACCGATAAAATAAGTGTTTGCTTAAATAGATCTTATAACAACTTCCTACTTTGTTAAACAAAGAACCTAATACGAACGGAATTGAATTTGATTTTAGATTATGAATTACGTGTGACCAGTAATACCATAAGCTTTGAATATGATAATTGATACGCAAATTCCCGGGTTTCGGCACCAGAAATAATGTAGAATCGCACCAAGCCGAAATAGCGGGTGGCTTCTACTACATTA
>CAJQZN010027765.1:0-19327 GCA_907164685.1 Colias eurytheme | reverse complement strand
TTCAATTAGAAACCGTAAAGCAATTGGTATTTCGAAGCTTATTTTTAGGGTTGTCACACAGGTTGTAAATTTCGAATTTAATTACAAATTTGCAATTTACTCTGCAGTTTTTGTTATTATCGATTTAAATAATGTATCGATAGTGGGCAGCCCTATTTCTTAAGCAAACAACTGTAAATAACTGCCAACAGTCAAAACAATCGATATTGAAGTAATGTTTCATGTATACATACATATACGTCTTATTTAGGGCGGCGAATTGGGGCGGGCTTCCGCAAGCTGTAAATTACTTTCTGGAGAACAGATTGCGATTTTAATTGATTTAATGATACAGCGTGTCGCGATATTTTTAATTGTGCTATAAATTCAATGACTCATATCAAAATATAGGTGGCTAGTTGATAGATGCGATACTTCATGCCTACAATAATTTTATTATTGATATTAATGAGCTCGAAGCTTATATAAAGCATCATGATCATGAAAGAATAAACTACTTCCATTAAAATTAGGTGCATTTATCATAAAAACAACATTCACAGTTGTTTTCAAATCGAAAACGAGATAGTATTCATAGTTGTGTAATGTAGTTTCCCTTGTCCAAAAAATAAATAAAAAAAGACGTGTGGCACTCGGGGACTGTCGCGGTAAAGCTATTGCATGCTATGCCTTCAAGCCACACCTCCGCGCCCGTTGGAGTGGGGAGTGGAGGTTTTTTCGTTACGGAATTTCTGGATTCGGTCCCCGCGCTCAAGGCCCGCGATAGAAGCTATGCAATAGCTTAAAAATACCTACAAATACTCGTACGTCAGCAATACTCTGAGAAAAGTAAAATGGTGACTATCTGATGCAAGCGATTTCATAAATTCCTTTGTGCATTTAATACAAAGGCGGTATTTAATCGGAGCAAAGAATGTCTCTCAACACACAGTTTTATAAACAAAAAGAAATGAAGAAATGCATTGTTTACTTTTTATTTTCTTACATTTTGCTTCGACTTTGTCCTTTCGTTTCGATTCAGTAGTAAAATATACCAAACATTTTCTTCATCTATTCTATTAAAAATTATTTTACCTTAATTTTTTTTCATCATCATCATCATCATCATCAGCCCATATACGTTCACTGCAGGGATGCGGGCTTCTAATAATGTTAATTATTTTACTCCTTATAAGTTCAGAACAGATGTATAGTATATAGTTATATTATTACTCAACTGGCTATCAAATCGATTGAACGAGAGATGCACTTCCAATCCTTCAATATTAGTACATTCACCTGATATAAAGCGTCTTATAAGTGGATGTATCCATGACTTGAGGTTTGCTTTCAACGGATTTAGATTATTAATCATGGACACGAAGCAAAATATCTTAAAATTTTTATACTATAAACCTGCATATTTGAAAATACGTAATGTACAAAAAAGTTCTCAACTCCAATTTGATAAAAATAACGACATTAGTGCTGCTAAATTTAAAAAATTACGCAACGGGTTGTACGAATTGATGCGTTTTTTTTAATAAATAAAGTGGTTCTCGAGGAAGGTTAGATAAGTATTAAAATTATTAGGTTTTAGACAAAGCCGCGGGCAAAAAGCTAGTTAAATAATAAATATAGGTATACTAGCTTTCCGCCTGCAGCTTCGCCCGCGCAGTCAAAGAAAAACCCGCATAGTTCCCGTTCCCATGGGATTTCCGGGATAAAACCTATCCTATTTCCCGGGGTAAAAAGTAGCCTATGTCCTTTCTCGGGTATCAAAATATCTCTATACCAAATTTCATGCAAATTGGTTCAGTAGTTAAGGCGTGATTGAGTAACAGACAGACAGACAGAGTTACTTTCGCATTTATAATATTAGTATGGATTGACATCCATTTTGTTCTAACGCCGATTCAACAAGTTTGTGTATAATTTGGTTCAGAAATGGTTCTGAAGCTTGTATATAATTCAGTTCCAAAGTAGCATTCACTGGAAATCTTGAACGCAATAGACAATAAAACTGTTTACCACCATTGTTTATCTACAAGCAGATACCTATTTATTTTCTTTCACGCAAATAGTACTATCAAAACACAATTGTCCATAAATACTGCTCAATTAGAAGCAAACTAACCTCGTGTTATACCTAGCTGTTATTATATTTGGGCTTCCATTCAACGCTTTGATTGTTTTACAACGATTTTGGCGTTTGTTCAACAAGGAATCATTACAATACGTGGTGATCAAAGCGGGGATTTTCGTATTTGGGGATTTATCTATGATTTGAGTTGAATGAAGGATCTAAACATGAGCGAGTATTTTGCATGATGAGTCATTACTATTAAAATTACTTAAAATTATAAATAAGAAGGATTTAGGTAGTTTAATTTGAAAAGGAGCGTTCTTTTTATTGTAAAATAATTGATCAAGTGGAAATAGCTAAATTTTGTTAGTTAGCTAAGATTTGAGTTATAGCTGACGTTGCATTAATATCAAACGAACATAGAGCTAGAGCTATAGCAATATTTCGTGATCTTTTAGTGTAAACGAAAACTTGTATTCAATGTCGTTCAGTATTAGAACATTGCATAGAATCTTTTCGAACGCACTAAGAACAAGGAAATAATGCTCTACGCGTTTACACTAAAAGGATTTGACATAGTGGGGTTAGAATGAGCTTTCGATCGTCTGATGTAAATGCAAGGTGAGAGCATGATAAAGTTTCATCTAGAATTTTTTAGGCTTTGAAATTTCTTTCAGGATTTTCTCTTCTTATTCTTTTATCAAGAAACATAAATATGTTGTACGTATATAATTCTATAATACATGTTTGAAATATATCATTTATTCGGAATGATTTTTTTCACAACATTTAAGTAGGTTTTAGGAGAAAACCCAACTTACTTTTCTTTCATAGAAATTAATTATTATTTTCTGAATTAGTTGACATCAAAACTTAAAACATTTATTTATGCATGTTACACTAAATATTTATCATTTCATATATTCTGAAGATATTTCAATGTTATTCTGAGTTCGACTGATTTGTTTGGAAAGCATTAAACGAGCGATGCTGTTCGCACATGCAATTAGTTCTGACAAGGAAATATCATATATTATTTTGTAAATATGTATATTGTGCATTTCCGATTTGATAACTGATTTATAATGTGTATCAAGAATGCTATAAACAGCGGCAAGGACAGACAGGGAATCAGAGGTTAACTGTTTGAATCAACTGTTTAAATTTTCTCATGATAAACATGTTTTTTTCGAGATGTTTTCGTTAACAGAGTTCGGAAAATGTTGAGATTATTTAGTTTCTTCAATGAGATTTATTCCCGTTCTTGCTCAGAGATAAATAAAATAATACATAATATGTTTCACCCCTAAAGAATATGAATGAGAACGACTATAACCTCGATCAATTTTCCTTGAAACGCCAAAGCTTAAGGGATTTCCTTTTATCCTGCTCGATACGATTCAGAATGAGTTATTTTTTTTATGCTCTCATTCTTGACTTGACAACTTCTATAGATGATTGATATTACTTGAAGACTTGAAGTATAATGTATACCTATCACGGGTAACATATGTACGTTACTATAGAAGGCTTATATAAGATGTATAAGAGCGTCTAACGATGTTACTTTTGAAAGTATCGGGTTAAGAATAAAAACAAACCATAAGATAATATGATATTTTATTCCTAATGGACACAGCAAGACTATTTCACCTACCTATATTATGATAAAATTTAGTAATACATTATATGTATATAATTTAGTTTTCAATCCAGTTTTCAATCCAGCTAGAGTCTGGGCGATTTGCTGATAAAAAACACAATATAAGACTGAATAAACATGAAACTAAACTAACAAGCGCATAATGAATGGCTTACTTAAATTTATAATCAACGAAAAGAATTTAATATTGTGTAAAACGGTGTCTCATAACTCAGTTCGCAACAAAACGAAGTGCCAACAATTTTTTTATAATAGTCACCTAAAGTTTATATTTAGATAATGTTAACAACTGGAACGATTCCCTTCATACCTGCTGACAAATTAATCTATTTTTCACCTTACTTTCTTAAAATATTGCACTTCAAAAATGAGTATTTTTTACGCACGCAGTTGGCAGATTATTTTTTTGTTAACGAACTGCCTACATAACAATATCCAAGAAAAATGGGTATTGTTATGTAGGCAGTTTGTTATCAGTATAATTCTAGTTTACGATGAATAAATCTCAAAATAAAATTTCGATTATTGAAAAGGAATAATGCTCCAACATGGCTCCAACTTTGCTTGTGCGTTATTAACTAGATATGAAAATTATTATTGTGCCTCATCTTTTGTTAAAAAAAATCATAGTTTATGAATCATAGGATTACTAATTATAAATTGTCCAAACAATTAAATAACTGTCGTATTTATTAAATAATAAATAGACAAATATATTGTATCCATTCCCTATTTTCGCACATTTTAGTAGAGAAATTTGAAAGTCGATATGACAATGCCCTTTCCACCGCAGACGGACAGTTATTTTCGACGAGAATAGATGCAACTGACCGCATCTAGGGCGCCATTTTGTATCCGTGGTTATATTTTATGACGCCGTTATACTTAATAGTACACACTTATAGATAAACGATCTATTCAATAAAACCGTATTGAGTTTAATCGATAGTTTTCAGCTTTTTATGTGTGTGTGAATTTCTTTTTGAAGCGCGAAATAAAATATATCTGGATGATTGATATTTATACTATAGTGTTATTTGTAGCCAATGCATATATTTTTGTTGATACGAACAAAGAGCTTTTTAATAAATGGAGCTTTTAAAACTCAATTCTCTAAAAGCTCAAATATGTACCGTAGAGCATACGCTCTACGGTACATATTTGAGCTTTTAATTTTGGAAAGCTTTTGTGATGACCTAGGTCATTACGAATCTTGTTTTTTGGTAAAATGCTGAAGTTATTAAAATATATTCATTAATTGTTATAAATAGATAACAAAACGGTGTCCATACAAAATACTCGTACAACTTAATAATATATAGTTCGGTATTCAGCTAGTTTTTTAGGAAGATTCTTTTTAAGCTTTTGTTTAACCATTATTAGTTTTTTATAGGTATAACAATTTTCATATTAGTACATTTAAAAACCATTGAAAGACGAAAATGACATAACAAATTTTAGTCATAAAACTGGAAACGGAACTGTTAATACCCGACCTCAAAGCAAATATATAAACTTGCATATCAATCAATGAAACAGATTTCAGCCATACAATACGAGTTCTCTTTCGTCTCCACAGTTTTATTGCTCGTAAAAATCATACTTTATTACTACATTTTGTGTTAAATTGTTTTGCTAAGTGGTTAAACGAATATGTAAATTCTTGGCACTAATAGTTAAATTTGACAATATTTTTAAAGAATTACGGCTACGGTTTCATGTGTGTTATTATTTTTTTTATGAATTCGCGTTCACATAAAAAGCCACATTTAGATATGCTGTATCGCTATTGCATGATGATTCATTATATGTATTATGAATGGTTACATACATTTGAAATGAAAAACATATTATTTTTCATGCGTAAAAAGAAGAAAATACATCTTTCTGAGGTGGGAAATGAACTCGTCTTTTATTTATTTATTTATTTTAAACACTTTATTGTGCTGCAAATATAACAATAGTAGGTAGGTACAATAAAAACTTAAGCTAGGACATACAACACAGAAGGCGGCCTTATTACTTGTTAGTAATAAGGCCGCCTTCTTTTGTTTAAGTTTGCTTTTGAAATAAACGGAACAAGAACCATAGTTTTTATAATATGTAAATAGATTCGTTCTGTTAACCCTTAAGCCACCTCGTCTTTTGGTAGGTTCATACATTACCGATTTTATAGATATTCCAATATTTGAACGTTATAAATTATGACAGTCAACAGAAATTTGTTTATACATATATATATTGATAAATATTATCTGGCTTTTCTTTATACAGAGTGATTTACAAAATACATGTAGGTAAAAAATATAGCACAATATAGAAATTTATATTTTTCTATACTTAAAATAATCTTAAACATATTCCACGATTTATTTAGATCTTTCCGTCGTATATAGGTCATTCCCAAAATATTTTTCGCACATGCTTTCGTATTGATTCCCAATAAATCCTTTGTTTTTTAAAACAACACCAGAAAGCTGTTATTATTTTACGAGACTGTAAATCGGTGGAAAGTCGGTTAAGCAGCTATACAGATTTATTGCTCGTACTGAAAGTTCAGAAAACCGACATGTTTCATCATTTTACTTTAATTTAGTTAACCCTTTTCCCGACCGAAGTGTTTGAATATTACCTAGACATGGATTTACTTCGAAGAAAAACGTATTTTCTTCGAAGTAAATCCATCTCTACTACGTAGTAGAAATGTAGTATGCTATAGTAGCACTATGACACTCAGGTGACTTATAATTGAATGCATATATTATAAGACGCAGTTTGAAGTTGCTGCAAGTTTTCACAGGAACAATGAAATTGTAGCAGATAATCTATACCAATATTATAATTTCTAAATAGGTATGTATCTAAGTCTATCCGTCTGCTTAGCAGCTAAACTCCAGCACGGTAATGGATTTGAACGAAATTTAAAAGAAAAAGAAACTAATACACTTCAATGACTATTACTACTTTTTCCACCGGTAATGGTAAATCGCGGGGCACAGATAGTACCTACATCATATGCATGTCATCAACATTAAAACTAAATAGGTTGCCAATAAATATTTTTCATGAAAATCATATCGTAGCAGGTAATAAACAGATAAATTCATGAATTTAACGAGGTTCCAAATCATCTGCCCTTCCATAAAAATATTCACTCCACTGTTTATTTATGGTGGAGATAAAAGGGAATAAAACATAAAATATTCGACGTAAAAACTTCGTTTACTAGCGTTTTACATTAAAATCTACGTACTCAAGAACATGGCTGTTAAAAAGTTTCAATTTAAAAATATTTGCAAACACTAACATCTATTAATATCCATATGTTTATGTTAATCTGCCGAATCAGTGTGAGATTGAGAAAACAATCTTTTAATAGTTTAGTATTAAATGCATTTAATCGTAGGCCTGAGCATCGTGTAGTTTTTATGTCTTAGATAATTTTTTAACGTAGATATCGAACGGAAATATAAATAAGTATGGTACCTACCGACTGTTTACACATTTTCAGAAGCTTTTTTATGTTTGAGAAGGTAACATATTACAGCATAATGATTTAATTATGTTTTTAAGCTCTGCAGAAAATCCTGTAATATTCTATCTATAGGTTTGGATGAATAATTGAAATATCTATTTCCAACTAAAATAAGACCGTACCATCGTTGTACGGTTGTACGAAGGCACGTATAATACTCATGTTAATTATATTTTATTGTATTAAGAAGGGAAAATGGACAAACGAAAGTAAAAATGTACCGTAATACTCCACAAATCGTAACTTCGTAGTTAATTAATCACAAACAACTAAACAGAACAGGCCAATACAAGAAAAAGCAAATTTCGTCCAGAAAAAAAGAATTTATGTCATAATTAGAACAGCGTGAACCATTCTACGCGTAATTCACGCCACGTAAATATAATCTGAGAAAAATCGAGACAGCTGAGTGGTATGAATGTCAGCGCGTACGATATTTGTTCGGAAAATTTATAGGAATTGTAAACGCCTTGAAAACATGGGATAACATATTGTGAGATGTCGTTCTTGTTTGCTAGTTTTTAGTTTTTATCATAACTAAAAACGTTTTGCACTTTGTTTATTATTTAGGTAGGTACCTACTCTATATAGGGTCACGGATGAATTCTACACATACCCGTGGCCCTGTCGCTGATGCGGCTTGACGGAACACAGTGGGGTTTTGGTCGGTAGGAATCCGACATAACCCACGGCCTCTTCCCCGGAGGCCGTGGGTATCTATGCAAGATTTCCCCACTAAAAAAAAAAAAAAAAAAAAAAAAAGGTACCTACTCTATAGGGTAAAATAGGTTAATCAAGGGTTTTGAATGGTTCGTACAAATATTGGTATTACAAACAAACAGAAAAAATAAATTACAATATAGGTGTTGTAGGTGTTCAGGTAATATTAGTTTACTAGTTGTAGCTCGCGGCGTACCTCGCATCGTGCTCGGAATAATAGTCTATGCACTATGTAGCAGGAATATTACGAACTAAGAAAAAAAGGCAGAAGAAAGGAAGACAGAAAAAACAAACAAACCATTAATAATACACGTACAAAAATAAATTTTACATATACCTATTACTCTGAAACATATCAAATTCATTACTTTATAGTTCATTAAAAACCGAAATTACGTAAGCATTACATTATATAATCACGAAATATTCGTAAAGTAATTACTGAAAAGCATTTAAATCCATTAAAACGTCACACATATCAGACAGACTTCCGTTGGATAATTTTATAATTTGCAAACGCACAAAAAATATTTATCTCCCAAAGAAATAACACGCTTAAAACTGTTTATAAAACCGTCAGCTGTACCAGGAAAAGAGTTTATTAGGTGTCATGATATAACGGGCTAATAACTCTATTAACATGTGTACAATTTTGTTTTTAAATGCTTCCTATAACGCGAAAATATCCCAAGTTTTTAAACAAAAAATGCGTTGTATACCGAGCTATGCCTGTACACAATATCTTGTATCAAAAGTACATGGAACATTGTTTTTTTTTTGTTGGATGATTTATTATTCATCTCTACATTTCTTTGATTTGTTTTGTTTCAAAATGAGAGTACAGAGTCTATACAGTTATTAGATACACATCTACCTTGTAATTACAGTAATTTTTCATTGAATAAAGTCGTCTATTGTTATATGCGTCATTGATACAGTCTATTTATGAGAATACAGAAAGAAAAGAAAATCATGAGTTACGCATAAATATAATAAATACTTACTTCCTCTGAAAAAGCATTTCCCGCCTACATTAACACCTTTACATTAACTTTAATCAAAGCAAAAACATTATTTTAATTCGATCTTAACAGGATTCCATAATTCACAACGTCTAGAACCATCCACGCGTATTTAAATATATCGTGAAATGGCGATTTCAAATTCATCGTGTTATACAGGAAACCGTTTTGAGAAATTAAATAAACAAATTCGTATCGTAAATAGGTATCTGGTTATCAACCTTGGCACCTCAGAGCGTTTCAACACGCACTTTATCGAAGTATATGTGCTACGTAAAAATAGGTCAAGTTCTTGATTAGAAAGAGGGAATAAAAGGCTTATAGGAAAAGAATCAAAATTGAATGGGTTGATTATGAACCACTTGGTTATGCAAAACTCTTCTTAACTAGGTTGGAATTAAAGTTCTTTGAAACCTAATTAAAGTGGACTCTCACTATGCTTCTGTATACATTAATTGCCTTTCTTTTTTGTGGAAAAAAATGATTAAAACTGATTAAAACTGAATTAGATAACAAAGTTAAGACTCTAGATTAGTAATAAATAGTTACATAGGCATATTAATTATCATAGGTATTCATATTAACCACTAAAATAAGAAATCGATTTCAAACATATCTTCAGTTTTGGTATTCTTGTCAAAAATAAGTACGGTCTAGTACCTTCATTTACTTTCGAAAAAAGGTCCAGTGATATAAGAGCAAACCACTTAAAGGAAATGGTTTTTGGGTAAGTAGGAAGAATATTATCCAGTCAAATAGATCTTGATCTTGAAACAAAATATCGAAAGATGCCTTTGATATTCAAGTATTATAAATATTGAAATATATAAAGACTAATAAATAATTAACATTTAAAATGAGTGAATAATTTTTTTTATATTTTACAGACAAGCCTACGGCATTTTCATCTACGTAACAAGTCATGAGCTTTTTTGATTAAAAAAGCACGAAATGTCTTAAAAGCCTAAAAAAATTCGATTAGATTCGATACTTCGATAATTTCGATACTTAAAACAACTAACTTACATTGAAAATTAGTCAATTAAATGTTTTGTAGAAAAACCTACAGCATTGTAGTATACTTATAATTAAGTATTTGCTAAGAGGCTTTTTGTGAATTCATTTTAGAGGCAAGCTGTTTCTCCTAAACACAGGTTGCCCAGTAACCTAGCTAGGGAAACATTGGCTTGTATAAATTGTTTTGGTAGCCTTTTATTTATATAATTATATAATTTTACATGAATATTAATATTAATTGTATATTGTAATAAATTGTAATTGTAATTGTATGTATGTATGTTTAATAATAAATAAAAAAAAAAATAAAAAAAAATTGTCAGTGTAGACTGTAGGTGTATCTACGTAGCAAGTGAGCTTTTCTGCTCTGATAACGACGAAAAGTATTAAAAGCTAAAAGGTTTCGGAAATAACATGCGTTTTACCAAAATTAATAACGTAATACAGTCTAGACGTAAATCATTATAAAATTAGGCATTTTAAAACAGACCTTGATACCGACTTTGATCTTCAAGGAAGAATTTAGATTATCTTTATATTGTAGCGATTGTAAAATCGATTTTATTAATACCATGAACAAACACTTTTAGGCCTTTCTTAACTGAGAGCGTTTTAAATTACTAACTGGAATATTTTATGAGCGTTCAGTTTTTCATTAAAACTGTTTCATTTTATGTCCATTTTGTGTTCATTATTTGATAGTTAGGTGATTCCCTGGTACAGTGGCTTTAAAATTAGCACCGGCTTATCCTGAGTTTGATTTCAAATAAAACATAATATGAACAATATCGTACTCGGTAAACTATGGTTTAATTTTTCTCCTTGTTGTCATCTTTACCAGCCTGTATCTAATGTTTTCAGTAAGGAGCCGTAAGTTTTCAGTAAGGAGCCTAGCCACATAAGAGTTTAGGTCGAAATTCACTATCGTAGTTCGCTACAGACTAGGAAATCCAAGACCTCAAATATATTTATCCCAAAAAACACACTTTAAAATGTTACAAAGGTTTCACAATAGCATACCGTCTAGTGATGTATGCCTCCGATGGCATTGAACCCGCTGCCGCCATGAAATGACAATAAAATCGACTCAATGGGCCTCCGTGACGTCTGCGATACGATTTCGAGCGAATTAGTATATCCGATTGATCTAATTCCTATCTTTTCTATTCTATAGTAGGTTTACTTTTCGATTAACATTCGGTGGGTTTCTTTCGGTTGTGACTTCTACCCATTCCAAAGATTTATGGCAAATATTAAAAAAGTTGGAGCTTTTACGGTTAGCATGATAAAATCTACCCGGAGGTGATACATATTTGATGAAATAATTTCTTTACTCCGTAACCCGTAGGTAATATTAATTTGGCATTTGTTTATGTATATTAAGTAATAACCATCTACATAAGTAGGTACTATAAATACATAGATACTATTTCTACATACATAGGTACCTAAACGCTGCTGATGCAAAAATTTTCGCTACCTACTCCTTTTCTGGATGCCCGAAAAATTACGGTCAGTAGAACGAATATTGCAATAAGTATCTCTACCTTATTCAGTATTTACGAAAACGGTTTACAAGAAAATTGGAACGGTAACGGAGAATGCATAGAAAGGTACTAAAAGTACGTGCGAATTGAACACAATGCTTTTATTCTTGTTTACAGTAGCTGCTAATGAATCAATTATCACTACTACACTCTACAACAGAGATCATTGTACCTATATACTAATTTTTTAATATGGTAAATAGTAACTAGTTAAAACATATTCTTGCATTGAGTTAAATTATCAGTAGGTACATAGTATCAAACAAAGTAGCTTTCTCTATCCCTTTCCCTATATATACTTAAATCTTTAACACTACGCAACAGATTTTGATGTGGTTTAATTCAATAGATAGAGTGATTCTCGATCTCTCATTTTCTCGAGTGAAGCGAGCGAAGCCGCGGTTGGAAAGCTAGTAATATAATAAGCAGTTAACTTATTGTCTCACGAATAACTTATGATTCATATTGAATTTGATGTCAATTGATATTTTGAAGATATTGAATAATTATATTTTGTGTTAACTAAACTTTATTAAAATTTGATTTAAATCCCCAAGTTTTGTATATATAGATTTATTGAACAGAACAAACACTTTAGTAATTTAAGACACTGTTTAAAGATGCTTGTATTTTCATAACAAACAATCCGTTAGTTATTATTTTATATAAATTAAGGTTATTTTAAGTCGTAAATGAGTTTTACACTCGAAACAATAGATGACTCAACGTAATTTCGTAGTCGTGATTCATAAACGGTATTTGATGTATGTACATACGTCAATTTTATTGGATTATTTATTATTATTATACACCGGTTGAGATAGGATCTGTGTACCTTGTTATTAATCTATTTTAAATGCTATTAAATTTAATATGTGGCTTCCCAAGGGAATTTTGTTTACAATATGTTACTCGATAATTATGTATGCGATATTTTAAGTGCATAAGACTGCAATTTATAAATTACCTGTAAATTTAGAATGTATTAGGATTTGTACATGAAATTCGTTTAAATAACATAACATACTTAGGAGATTGTAAGAATATTATTGAGATTTCTTTGTTGAGTTTAATTTAAGTATAATTTTCCAAAGACTCATTTTTTACAGTATTTTTTAATTTATTGCAAAATTTTAACACATTTCGCCTCCAGGCTCTACCTCTATACTTTATACGTACAATACTCAATTTATGTAATTTATATCAGGTAGAAAATAAAATAATATACAGTACTGAGAATAAAATAGTAAGTTAGATCATTCTAAAATTAAGATTTGCAGACAGTTAAATCTATATTTATAATTAAAGACTGATGGTATGTAATAAAGTTAAGCTTCAGTTGGCTAATAAGTAATTATATATGTATATATATTTTAGACATTCTGTAACTACCAGAACTCTGATTATCATCAAATACTGTTTACGTTTTTTGACATTTATGTACTATCCGCTGTCTGCAGCATTCCACATATAAATTGACGTCATTGGTTTGTAGTTCAAGATATTTAATCAAGGTTTAGTGACGATTCAAGATAAAATATTAAAAATATAATTACTTTCTTTAATTAGTTACTAGTTGCTTGAAGACTTAAAAAATTATGCAAAAAAATCTGTAGCATAGTTATTTTCTATTTTATAATAGGAATCTCTACAATAAGAATATTGTAAATATCTTCAAAATTAAAAATAATGAAAACTCTTTTTGTAAAAAAAACTATGTCTAAGTTTACCTTAATAGTTGAAATGACTGCAGTAAATCCAAGTTACACTTACACATCACAATACTTGTTTACAATAAGTTATTATAAACGTTGACGCAAAACTTTACCGCTCGTAGTGCTCATAAAACGGAACGAAAATTCCACGATTTTCACTCATGAAATTGACAAAGAAAAATATCTGGAAGCTCCTCCAGTAAGTGCGATATCTTGGACATCGCGATTTCGACTGGCTAAATTTAAACTTTGTTGATTGGAGTCGGATGCAAGCCAGGGGTGCCAACTTTTGGCAACAATTTTTATATGACACAGTTTTTAGATCGAATTTTAGTGATTTAATCTGATTATTATTGAGTATGATACTTGTTGGCTTCGTTCATCTTTTTGTCACAGATAATTTAATTTCTTTTGTCGTATCAATCATGAAAATGTACTTATTCATGTTTACAAACATAAATGTTAGTCATACGGCATTAGAAACTAATTAAATCCTATTTGATTACTGTTATGTGGATATTAAACTATTTTGATCTAGCTACAGATCTTTAAATTATTATTGGTATCTTGTAAAATAGCTCGTCGGCAGCCCTATGCCTGTAAGTCAATTACTTCATCAAATACATCTTAAATTTTGATTTGTTTGCTCTTTTTATTGAATTTTTCAGGGATAATGGATAAAATAAAAGTTTTGATATCGTCTATCAAATCTTTGCAAGTTTTTCGCCACTTAGTGGCGTAGGTAGGTCGCATTAAACATCATTATTATATTATAATATCAAAAAGAAAATTAATTGAATCAAAAAATCAATAAAATGTAGAGTTTGTAGTTATGTAGGTAGAGCAACTACATATATGTAGGTTATTCAGTAGATAAAAATTATCTGTTTAGGTTAGGTAGTAAACAAACAACGGACAGCTTCTGAATATTTTATTTTACCTAACTCTATGCCGCATCAATAACTTACAGGCACTATAAATTACAAAACCAATGTTGTGTACCGCTGGCTAATTTCGTCAAACGCTGTCTTATATCGCTCAGGCCTGCGATGTAGTCGATAACAGAGCGTCTGTTTTTTAATCAATTGAAACTCGGAAATAACTGGAACGAAATGCATTAGGGTTTGACCGACATGCAGTTTTTAAACGAATGGCCAATGCACTTCCTTTTTATGGACGTCACTCGAGATCGTATAATCGAAGTGGCGCTCCACATTTATAAGTGACATAAAATTTGAGAAATTGGTCTCGTGCTGAATTGAATAACTCGGCAGTATAGAAGTGGGATTGGAAATTGCTCATTTAAAAGTTGGAACTAGATATTAGAAAAAACTTATAAAGAGAACGGGTTGACGAAAAAGTATGTTGTCGGTTATGTCTGTTTGCAACATCCTCAATTAATGTAGCTCTATGAAGCTTTTTGTAGGGATTGCGTTCATAGATTACTAACGCATATGGTTTTTTCATTATGGAATTTAGTATAATGCAAAGAAGCGTTATAGTTTTTATTACTGTCTTGAAACTCCTAGTGATCGATCAAAAACTTTGTAACATAGAACTGATATAAAGGACTGGCTTTTTTGCAATGGATCAAATTTAAATTTCACAGGAGAGTGGCCTCGGTTTCTACCCCGTTACAATAAAACACAGTACCTAGTTGTTGTAAGGATACTGCTATGTATAATATTAAATACTTTTTGACTATATTGTTTCATAATTAGTTTGAACTTGAAATTACAGTTATGGTACCTACCAATGGTAGGTACTTACTTCTAATATTTGGTACAGGCTGAAATTAACTTACGACTGCATATCAGCACAGGATGGTTTATGTAGCTAAGAGTACATTTTATGTAGGTACCTTCTACCACCAGTGAATCTAAAAAGCCTACATTAGTATCTACGTTGTTGAAATTTGATATTAAAAGCTTGAAAACAAAACTTTTAATTCGTTCAGTCTGTACCTTTGTCGTATGAAAAATATGGTGTTTGATTTACAGATCTTGAAATTTGAGAGCTATTGTTGACTAGGTTATCTATATGTATTCAACTAGATTTCCACCCGCGGCTTCGCCCGCGTTTTCAAAGGAAAACCCGCATAGTTCCCGTTCCCATGGGATTTCCGGGATAAAACCTTTCCTATGTGTAAATCCAAGTTACTCTCTGTATGTGTGCTAAATTTCATTGTAATCGGTTCAGTAGTATTTGCGTGAAAGAATAACAAACACACACACATCCTCACAAACTTTTGCATTTATTTGATCAATGTTTGTTAAGTTTTTTTAACAAGTAATTATTATTAAATAGATTCATTATTATTTCAGAGGAGTTATAGTAAATTTGAATAAAACGACATATTATAATATAATTATTTATTACTAAAAGCATTAAATAGGGTGACGATAAACTCTATCAATAATTTAACAAAAAATCAACCTTTTCTACATTTCTTCCACTTTTTGGCATCACAGTACTTCGAAATTTTATTCACTTTTAATATTTGTAATTAACTTATGAAACAAACTAACAGACATACTAATATGTTATATTATGTATATTAATATCACAAAGGAACCCGTAAATGGTAAGTGGTGGGTTCAATCGTTACACTGATAGGCTTTAATAAAAAGTTATTAAAACTTGTATAGATAATAAAAATAAATAAAAATAAAATAAAATTTATAAGCAACTTCAAATATAACATTACAATATTGCTCTGCCTTCTGAACTAGGTAAATACCTGTATCTCAGAAGGCAGAATAATTATGATCGAAGTTATAATATGACTATAAATTTATAGAAATTTATAAGGAATAGAAAAAAAAATCGATCATGAGGCGGGACTCGTACCCGCATCATTTCACGCCAATTAAATAGTATGACTATTTACCTAGTCTTTGCCGAAAGTTTATCGTTGAAATAAAAAACTAATAGGTATTAGTATGTCGATCTAAGTGATGTACCTAAGAAAGCCTTATAATCTGATAAAACTATTAGTATATTTAAGTTATGAAGCTAATTGGCTAATCTATTTACGATTCCTTTGTGATACAAAAGTACATAGTTTAAAGATACAAAGATAAAAGGTACTCTGAGTACATATTCGCGTTCACAATCTCACTTGCCCGTAGGGACTTAATTACATTGTTGAATATTTTGAAATCAGATCAAATATACAATATAGATACAAAATAAAGGTTTCTATATGATTTTTCTTATGACAAAATGGCCTTTTGTCGAAATATGTAACAACGTTTAAGATTTAAAAATGATACACGTAAATAATTACATATGTAATAGTTTAAATAATTTTTTTAATGGCTCATGAAGTAAGGCTTCAGCCTAAACTATGGCTACATCATATAGTCTATGAAGCGACTATTTCCTTACTCGTACTTCAGTAATTGTAATCTACAATTAGGTAGAGAATCCTTCATTAAATTTTGGGCAATTTTTTCTCAAAAATTTCGAATTGGGGCCTTTGAAACACGCATTTGTGCAAATCACAATAACACCAATTCTTATCCAATCAACAATCTCACCTTTACAAGAAAATATTTAGAAAATATAATATTTAATTTTAAGTGCATTTGGGTGATTACGAATGTAGGGTAGTTTGAAAAATTATTATTTCTTTTAAGAGGGTAGTTCGATTTTAAAAATCATACAGAACATAATAAAATATAGAGTATAAATAGCAAAAATTAGCACCTACATGTAGAAAAAAAAAACTTTTTTTTGACTACCCTCATTCGTAATGATCCTAACGCTCTTTTACAACGTTACCTTATTCTAAAGGTGCAGGATAAGTGAAAAGGATATTTTAGTGTTTCTTTGAATAAACGCAATAAATTTGGCAATTTAATGTCAATAATTAATTACATTACACAATTTCTGGGTAAGCTTACCATAGACTAATAAATATTTTTAGTAACAATATGCAATACATAATATTATGATAAATATAAAACAAATTAAGGTGTTTTACCAACAATTCTCACATAATATGTACTACTGGGATATATATAATTTTTATATAAAACTCATAAATATATTATTTAGTTCTATACAGGTACGTGATTCTTGATTTAAGTATATAAATTACTATATTTATGTATTAACTCATGGTTTTGTAGACGTTGTATTTAATTTCCAATATTGGAAAAACTAACCTATTGCTTTAGAAATTTAAAATCTATTTTCTATGATTATTTCAATATCATTAGGAGCATAGCAATAACATTACACTATATATTTAGTTGATTTGAGCACCATATTACCGAATTCTCAAACGATACTCAATTTTGAGTTGAGTTTATTATTTTTATTACTGGCAATACAATTTTAGATTATCGATATTGCTTCAAAATATCGTTTTAAATCGACTTGAAATTGAGTATCGTTTAAAAACACAGAGACAAGACTGGTAACTCGTGGGAAATTTAACATTATTTGGAAGAATAAGTTATAATTTTAATATTTAAAATTATGTAGATGTTATCAATTGATTCGCCATCGCGCTCCCGTTGCTCAGTGGTTGCGGCGCAACTTTGAGAAAAACCTGTAAAATAATGTGCCTTTAAAATATCATGTTTAATACAAATAACTCCAACCTTCGAACGTTTGTTATTGAAATACAGGAAAAACTTAACTTTAGATGCTCAAACATTGGAAAAATCAAGATAAAAGAAAGAATTTTAAGGGTTTTGTTTATAACATTTTCAAATAAAGAACGTATTTACTCTAACAAAGAAAATATATAATGCATTTACATTTGACTTGTATTATAAATTACTAGATCATAGAATAAATCCTCTATAATATAGATACGGCATTTTTTCAAAACTGTATGATAACCAAACTTAGACTTTTCTGGTTTAGCATTTATTTAATCACAAATAATACATTTATATGAAAAATTGGGTACAAAAAATGATAAAATAGCGCAAAATAACTTACCCAAGCGACTCGTGCAAGATGCAGTGACAGGCGACTTTGTGACATGTACCTCTGGCATAGAATATATTCGTAACTTTGCTTTTTTATAGATTTAAGATATTTAAGAAAATCCTTTACTATTTTATATGGCAATAAGGTCGATAACTGGGATTTAGTCACCACCGCTTTTAAAAATAAGAAATTTTTAAGATCTAATCATCAACTGTTTTTTGAAAAATACTATGGATGGTTAAAAACATTCTGTTTTCAACAATACATAATAGAGCTTTTAAGTACATTGTATAGTTTCAGAAAAAGCTTTATTCACAAAAGTACTGAAAAAATATTTTTTTAATTCAGAAAAAGATTTTTTCCGTAGGTATATTATTTTTAATATCCATGTGAAATTTTTATATTTTTCTGACATTAAAACATAGTTGTTGTGTAAAAACAAGTTTTTTTTCAATATATTAAGTACTTAAACATCTTAAATAGTAAAGTTACGATTATAATTCTTTAATAACTAGTGACATTTCGTGTGTGACACCATGTGTTGGTGATGTGAATCATGTAATTACTTTACCTGACATACATCTGTAGATAATGTCGGATTATTATAACATATGCTGCAAATATAGATATCTTATTCAGTGTTTAAACCATAGTTAAAAATGTCTTATTTTTTTGAGTGAAACTTCTTTAGGAGCTTTTAGAGTATTTCAAGGTCATGACAATACCGTCACGTCATGGAGTAACGTGACGATTTTGGTATCTTTGAATCTTGCCAAAGAAGTTTCACTTCTGACACGTGTGCACTCGGCACACGCTCTTTTTTTCTTATATGTTCTTTTATCAAACACAACATCAAGACATATACATAGGCTCAGCAAATAAGCTTAACAAAACGCTAAAGTACTAAAAAAACAACAAAAAATGTTCAATTAATATTTATTCTCAAATAATAAAAGTAGCACATAAAATTGCGTCATTTTGTGACATTAAATATACATTATACATACATCTATTATTTAATAATTACGAAAGACAAAATAGGACACAGTATAAAAATAAATAACCTAGCAGATCTCAAACTAAAGCTATGGCT